>BGPT01000017.1:479763-596072 GCA_003297045.1 Symbiodinium sp. clade C Y103
CTATTCAACTAATGCTACTTGGTTTGGTTTTGGCCGCTGCAGGGCGCCAGGATTTGGCCTTCCCCCACAACCCCTGCACCCCACCCTGCATAGACCACCTCTCAAATTAGGAGCAGTTAAATCTTAAGAGTCTTAAGATTGAGATAATCCATTTGTGGAGGCTCCGAAGATATCAAGTTCAGAATATACAGTTATANTTAGGAGCAGTTAAATCTTAAGAGTCTTAAGATTGAGATAATCCATTTGTGGAGGCTCCGAAGATATCAAGTTCAGAATATACAGTTATAAGTTATGATTATCAAGGGGGGTACTTATCCACATCACCAAAATTGATGAAAACTCATTTTGATTATTTGATTATCTTAAATGCACCCCAGAATATACAGCGAACATCCAAAAAAAAACGGAAACTGACCAACAAACAAAGCCCTTAAATTTGTAATCTGGCTCATCATGCCAATATTTGCTGCTGCAACACTTGACTTGCAAACCGGGAGTGCCGTTCACTCTGAAAATGCGGGATGCTTGTGCACTTCAGAAAGTTTCCAATGATTCAAAATCATACGGGCATGCTTCATCAGTAGTGTCAGGGTCTTTCCAATGTCAAAACCATCTAGATTGCTGCCAGCTATATATTACTCCAAACATGGATCCAGAAAAACACGACCGTTTTCCAACTGGCCTCAAGCCACACCGAAATGCGCTTGAAGTTTGCCTCTGCCGGGCCGCTCGGTGTGCCCAACGCAGTCCAAGCAGCCGCCACTTTTTGCGACGGCCGGGGCCGTAGAACAAAAAACCGTAGACTGTAGAACATCTGATAGGTACTTTTTTTTAAACTGGAAAAGGCAAAATTCAGTTGTTGCAGAAAAAATGTATATATTATATAACATGTCTACATATAGTTCTACATATATGTGGCCTTCATCAATCAAATTAGTTCACAGGATTAGCCCCAAAGGAAAAAAATGATAGAGGAACAACGCGTGTTTTATGTCGACATTTTCATCCAATTCTGGGACTCTTGGGCCGGGGTCCCAAACCCACCTCGTTTGTTGACCTCACGCTGCAAGTTTGATTGAAAACACGTACTGGCTAAAACATATCCAAATACAAACTGAAACCCTCAGCTTATCCATTCAAAAGTAGGTATGGGATCAAATCTACGCACCAGAATAACCTGCAAATTTCATGCCAATTACCCCTGAAAATGGTACTATGAGGTTTGACAACTCCCATCTTAGTACTTAGAATATAAAGTTCGCGTTTGGTGATGATTGATACAAATCCCCTCCTTAAAAGGCACCTACCGATCCGTAGAACCTTACGAGCCTTACAACCTGATGGTTTACGGATGGTTTGGAATGTGTTTTGCATTTCTGGAGCGTCCCTTTCTGGAGGCGTCCCGAAATGATTCGTATACTGGAAGTAATTGCAAAGAGAAAAAAAGAAGTTTTGCGGATGATCTCCCCTACTACCCATCATTTTAGAGTGAAGTCGCTGCGGGGTTGTTGCACATGTACCCAGGTGATTGCCCCTTTGTCTTTGAGCCGTGTGATTCCTCATTTAAAAAATGCAGCAAAGTTTAAACTTGGTGAACATCTATCACCTATCAATTATCAATGGTCAATAGTCGATAATCACCTCATCTTCTCGATCTTCACATATGACTATTGATCAACAAACCACCTATCATCTGTCACCTTCAACAAAAAATATGATGTGAACATCTGTCATTAATCACCCCACCATCTATCATCTATCACATATATATATATATATATATGTTTATATATGTATCATTTGTGAACTTCTATGATCTGTCAATAATCATCATCAAATGGTCAATAGTCAAAATTCACATCATCATTTCGAACTTGATAGATGATTATTGATTAACAAGCCATCTATCATCTATCACCTTCATCAAAAAGTTTTGATGTGAACATCTGTCAATAATCACCCAATAATCATCCATCATAGTTCATCTATTAATATCATTAATGAATATGCATCACCTTTCAAAATCATCATTAAATGGCCAATAGTCAAAAATCACCTCATGTTTTCGATCTTCATAGCTGACTATTGATCAACAAACCATCTATCATCCATCAACTTCATCAAGAAGTTGTGATGTGAACATCTGTCAATAATCACCCTATCATCTATCATCTATAATTAGTGAACATCTATCACCTGTCAATAATAATCATTAAATGGTCAATAGTCAAAAACCACCTCATCATTTTGAACTTCATAGATGATGATTGATCAACAAACCATCTATTATCTATCGGCTTCATCAAAAAGTTTGGATACAAATATCTGTCAATCATCACCCCATCATCTGTCATCTATCACTAGTAAAATTCTATGATCTGTCAAAAATCATCATTGATGGGTCAATAGTTAAAAATCACCTTATCATGCCGAACTTCAAAGATGATTCTTGATCAACAAACCATCTATCATCTATCACCTTCATCAAAAGTTGGATGTCAACATGCATCAATAATCACCCCATCATCTATCATCTATCATTAGCAAAAGTCTATCACCTGTCAAAAAAACATCATTAAATTCATTAAATGGACAATAGTCAAAAACCACCTGATCATTTCCAACTTCATAGATGATCTTTGATGAACAACCCATCTATCATCTGTCACCTTCATCAAAAAGTTTTGATGTCAACATCTGTCAATAATCACCCCATCATCTATAATCTATCATTAGTAAGCATCTATCATCTGTCGATAATTATCATTACATGGTCAGTAGTCAATACTCACCTTATCATTTCGAACTTGATAGATGATGATTGATCAACAAACCATCTATCATCTATCACCTTCATCAAAAAGTTTTGATGTGAACATCTGTCAATAATCACCCAGTGATCATCCATCATAGTTCATCTATCATTAATGAATATCTATCACCTTTCAAAATCATCATTAAATGGCCAATAGTCAAACATCACCTCATGTTTTCGATCTTCATAGATGACTATTGATCAACAAAGCATCTATCATCTATCACCTTCATCAAAAAAAATTGATGTGAACATCTGTCAATAATCACCCCATCATCTATCATCTATCATTAGCAAAAATCTATCACTTGTCAAAAACACATCATTAAATGGTCAATAGTCAAAAATCACCTGATCATTTCAAACTTCACAGACGACTATTGATCAACACACCATCTATCATCTCTCACCTTCATCAAGAAGTGTTGATGTGAACATCTGTCAATAATCACCCCATCATCTATCACCTTTCATTTGTGAATATCTATCATCTGTCAATAAACCATCTACGTTAAAATTTTGATGCTTCGAACTTCCGGCCGCCGCCTTGCATGGAGATCCTGCGGAGGATTTTTTGGGGATGGTAGACAAGTGGGATGAAATGATGGTATCTAAATATCTATTTACATATCTAGATTTATTTATGCAATCTACAAATAGGTATATATGTATGTATATAAATATATATATATATATATACATCTACAATTTTTTTCCCATGTATGTATGTATAGATATGTACAATTGGAATTTTGAGCCTGATATCGTTGCTACAATATATATATATATATATATAGGAATATTTGGAAATTTCAGGAATATTCCAGTGTGGTTGGCCCCGCGGGGCCGCTAAGCGATTTCGACCGCTTGCCCCAAATATTCCCAACAAGATGATGTGAGTTTTCTATGGAAATCAAACAGTGCCAGTGCCACCCAGGTAAATATCATAGAACCCCTTTACATAGGTCATCATTTGATACCGTCTTTGGCCAATTTAGGTTTGAAAAAAAAAAAAAAATCGTGCGCAGGAAAAATATCTGTAGACACATGTGGAATATTGCTGCACCCTGAGTTGAAGAGAACGTGTTGGAAGTGGAGTTCTCTTTGGGTGGCCTTGTTCTTGGGGACGGGCATTTGGCGGCCGGGCGGCAAGGAACCTTTTTAGATCTTTTTAGATGTTCTTTGTTTTCTGTTTTTTTTCCCTAGTTTTTTTTTTAGTGTTTCAAGTTTGTTAGTTTTTTTTTTGTGTATGTTTTCTTAGTTTTTTCGATGTTGTTTTATTTTTTGATTTGCTTTCTTGTACTTGTGTTAGGTTTCGAAAGAATTTTGCAGGTTGCATAGGGATGGGTAGGTGGCTAGGGACATGCCTGTGGATTGGGAAGAATGGACACCAGCAGGGAAGTGACCGAAATCCCTGGCTGAGGTGCTGAGATCTTCAGACTGGAACAGAGCAGAGGCACAAGGAAAATGATAGACATATTCTGTGGAGTTTTGTGGAATTTAGATTCTATAGTGGAATTTAGTTGGTTTTAGATTTCGATTGGTGTTTTTGGTTGTAGATATTGCATGATATTGCAATGCATTTTGCCAAGAACCTATCAAATGAAGAGGGTAAGGGTTTGTAAGAAAATAAGGTACCGGCGCCAGTAGTGACCCTGAGGAATTTGAACATTGTTCAAAATGGCAATTGCTCAAAACCTGCATTTTGGAGCATTTTTATATCCAATGCACGATTTTAAGGCGCCAAAATGATTGCTATTTGCAAGACGGCAAGCTTTTTTGTTTTTTTGCCAATGGAATTGTGGTTTTCAAGAGGTTGTTTCTTTTTTCAAATTAGTGAGGATTTAGCTTTTTACACTTCAAGTATCTTCAAGTTCTATATAAGTAGCGTAGCATGACGTATGTGCAGAAGTGCAAGAGAACGCACAGTAGCGTAGCATGACGTATGTGCAGAAGTGCAAGAGAACGCACAGAATAGCGTAGCATGACGCATCTGCAGAAGTGCAAGAGAACGCACAGTAGCGTAGCATGACGTATGTGCAGAAGTGCAAGAGAAAGCACAGAATAGCGTAGCATGATGTATGTGCAGAAGTGAAAGAGGACGCACATTAGCGTAGCATGACGTATGTGCAGAAGTGCAAGAGAACGCACAGTAGCGTAGCATGACGTATGTGCAGAAGTGCAAGAGAACGCACAGTAGCGTAGCATGATGTATGTATTGCAAGGCAAATCAACGTTATTAGCCCAGCCCACGCCACCCCACCCCACCCCCCCAACCCAGCAGAGCACACATTATGCAAATTCGCGTTTTCCTATGGGGTCGTTAACACTAGCGAAAATCAGGCCTGATGTTCCAACCACTACCATTAATTGAGGTTTATTAAGCTTCCATTGATCGGGAGAAGTCCATTGGGGGGCACCATTTGATGTCCATGAAGTACAATAACTACCAGTAGCTCGAGATGCCTCGTGAATGAAAAACACATTTCCCTCAGCCATGGCGGGTGTCCATGGGGAAAATGATAGACATAACCTTTAGCAAACCGAGGTTCTTCGGTTCTTCTCCCATGAGTTGATATGAGTCGTCAAGAATCTCAGGTACCTTGCCAGAAAATTGCAGTACTTCTCAGCTGGATCTTGTAGGCCCCAGCAAACGCCCCAAAAAAAAGACTGCCCAAGCAAGAGCTACTGGTTTACCTAGAGATTTACCTAGAAACAAATTTTGACGAAAGTAATCAAAACAACACATGAATGGTGTTAATCAAGATATAGCTGAAGATGCAGATACACATCAATTTTGGCACTGAACAAGCAGGAGACAAACTTCTTGATTCACCTTTGGAATTGTCCAAACAAATGGAATCCATGTTCACACAACTTTTTAGAACCTCACTTCCGCCACTTTTACATTGCCAAAAACTCGGCATCCCTCAGTTCGAATTCCATCATTTCTAGATCCCGGCCCTTCCCGCGGGCAATCTTAGAATCTTTGCAGGCACATTTAGCTGGTTATACGCACACACACACATATACATATTATATTATATATACTATATGTACAATATATACGTCAATATCATGCAAATTGGAACCTGGTTTGCAATGTGCAAACGAATGAGTTGATATGTGTGTGTGTTTATGTCTATCTCTATCTATCTATCTATCTATCTATCTATCTATATCTATATCTATCGATCTATCGATCTATCGATCTATCGATCTATCGATCTATCGATCTATCGATCTATCGATCTATCGATCGATCGATCGATCTATCTATTTATCTATCTATCTAGATATATCTGTGTGTGTGCATGTCTCTCGATTTAGATATGTATACACTTCTTTCATCTTATTTTTACGTCCCCACTTGTGGAGTGTAATCCTGAAATCACCCACCAATCCAGGATTCATCTAACACCTCCCTGTCCTGCGGGCATGAGGATTAGCTTTGCGCCATAGAACCAGTCTGTCAGGCAGGCACTCAAACCATGGAGAAAAGGTGAGTTATTCAAACGTGTGTAAACATGTGTAAACATGATATCCAAAACGTACTGTTTACCCATTCATTGAAATTGTTAGTTCTTTGTCAAGATAATTCACCGTAAATACCAATCAGCATGAAGGTATGAAGCGTGGAAATACACGGGATGCATGATGGTTTGTTGATCCCGTGTGGTAAGTTGAGTTCGCAAAAGAATAGCAAAAACGTGCAAAAACCAATCTATCCCAACAAGCAAAGACCTATGTAACTGCACAGCTACCATTCACGCTTCCTGCGATGAAATAGTGGCGCAAAGGGGGTCCCAAGGGGATGTCGAAAAAACAAATCCAAGATGTGATGTGCCAAATGATATTTGCACCATTTTACGACCCATAGTTTCGAGGTGTCCAGCTGGTCCATCTTTGAGGGGGTTCTTTTTATGTACAACTAGTCAGAAAAAATCGTATAGTTGTATAATGTTGTAATATCCTATTTAACCTTGGTTAAACCTGGGATTTGATCACAGGGCCATGCACCAGCATATTCCAAATAGATTCACTAAATATATGGTGGGTTTTTCAATAAGAAAAAAAAACACACTATCAGCAAATCAAATGCATACATCTATCAAACAAATGTCTTTTTGGAATCTTTTGGGACCATCGAGTCGGTTGGGCATATCATCTTCACTTACACACTGGTTGTTCATTCGGAGTGACCCCTTTATTTACCAACCGTTACCAACCAATGGAAAAAGGACATGTGTAATGTCTGCACCCCAGTTTTAAAGTCTGTTTATGCATTTCATTTCGCTGAAATATACAACCATAAACCCAAAAAGTCCCGGTCATTGTTTACGAACATAGCTAGCGTTTTTTTTTCCATCACCTTGCTAACATCACCGTACCCATTCCCACAGATTGCCCCAAGTTGTCCCATACCATTCCAATATTGGGATTCCTTAAGATGGCTTTGGGATTTACGACTCACAATCTTTTAAGGTCTATCCTCAAATGTCCAACGGATTTTTCCAGTTGTTGGCTTGGTAGATCTAGCTTTCTGGGTTACATCTTGGATTTGGGGATGCTCATCCCATAATGGGCAATGTAAAGCCTGCAGCAGCCATTGCGGACATATAACCTATTGCCGTATGGCTTGGTTGATTGGGGTATCTATATTTGAGACTTGGTTGACTATGGTGTTTATAATTGTTTATATATGGATATATATATATATATATACATGAGATGGAAATAAACAATCATGGGGATACTCAGTTCTTACTCGGCAATTGAAGGACAATATGAGATTAGCAAAGATCGCCCCAAACCTTTGCTAAATTTCTAGACATGGGAGCATGCTTTGTCTTTGTCAGAAATTTCGAATTGGTCGGCTTGAGCCTGAGCTCAGCTAAACAGACACATGCGGGTATGTCTGGAACTGGCGCGGTACCCACAAAAAAAAGGCATTTCTCAAAGGAGAATGATGACTATATTTGGGGATGCCCTATTTTCAAACAAACCATTTTAAGAAAGTCATTTCCCAAAACATAAGCGACCAAAAAAGAAAGTGAAATTTAAACTTGGCTTGGCCTAACATGGCCCTGAGGAATAAAAACATATTCCTTGAAGATTCTCCAAATGGTGGACTTCGCTGTTTAAATCAAACATCACCTTCAGCGAATGCTGGGTTAAATCAAAACAATATCTTACCACATGTGGAAACCATGGCATTTGTGGTATGGCCATCCATTCTATTCATGGATTGGTGACCTTCCCCAATATGGACAACTTACCCAAGTTTCGACTATCTCTGCGAGTGATCCCGCTGTTGGTCGATCTTTAAACTTTAGGTAACATGGCGAACCTTGGTTATCCTTAGCAAGGTGATGCAACGTCCAGTGCGTTTGTTGGCTTGGGTTCGTCAACCGACCTCTAGTTCCAGTATAGCCGAGTATAGCCACCATAACTCCCATTTCAACCATGCATTTTAAACCAAGGTCAAAGTAGTTGTGTCTACCGACTTCGCTGCATGGTTTAGCTGTTTTGTCTTGGCGGTTTATTGCGCCCCTGCAAGTTTGATCGTTTTGCGGGATAAAGTACCCAGAAAACAAATCTGTGGCTTTGATACGATTATCGAAACCATCCAGTAATATAAACGCACGCTTGCTGGGAGAAAAAACGCATGTATTAATCAACTACCAAAACCCTAGTTTATCCAGTTAATGCATATAAAAAGGTCGGATCCCTATTCCCATGGGTAAAATGATGACACCCGATATTCTTAACACCTTACGTGAACCCCAACAAGGCAGTTTCCCGCAACCCTTATGTTGGCATCTAGGGGTGAGCAACTTGCAAAGAAAAACTCTGAAATCCTGGGGTCCTACAAAAACGTACAACCCAAACTGCTGTAGAGGTCCCTGTTCATCTTTTCAAGTTTTGGACCACGGTTTGGGCTCCCAGTTGTTCCTTGCGAAGGGAATTTGAATAGCTCTCTCTACAAAGTGGTTCCCCTATTGACTTTCCTTAAACTATCCGACTGGAGATAAATCCACTCTTTTACCCTCAAATGAAGCAACTTACCTGTGGTTTGGCGGGGTGGGGCCAGTGAAATATGTTCATTTTGTGTTGGATTCCCCATCCAAAATCATTGGCAAATTTGAGATACCCCTTGGTGTGTAGCAAGTCATTGGATCCATGGAACCTGTGAAATAGATCGACATGATCCCATCCCGACATCAGATCCTCCATACAGACACCCGAAAATTCTCAGTCCAAGACTTCACCATTATCTCAAGAGACGACTACACAAAACGCCGATGTTCAATCCATTTTTTTTTGAAATGATCCATCCATCCATCGCTGTTCGTCCGAGTTCAACTCCACAAAATGCCGAACCGTGGGTTGATCTGCTTACCATAGAGCTGTGGCAGCTATCTATGTGCCAAATTACCCTCCAGTAGTGATTAACAGTTTGCTCTGGACAATGGCCCATATCTGATGAGTTACATATTGAAAAAGTGACGATTTTTCATGATGTTTGCATGATTCTCCATTGTTTTCTCTTATATAAATTGCAACCCAAGGTTTACCCATGACTTGTGGCTCTCATAGCCCTCAGCATCCGCGTTTCGCATTTTGAGTTTCACGGCGGCAACTCTCTTTCGTCAGCAACCTGAGCAAAGGCAACCCGTTACTGTCAGTGACGGCTGTTGAATTGGCCGGGGTGCTTTTCATATCACATTATTACTATTTCAGGGGAACGATCCTTATTTTGAGCCAACTATAGTATATTCATCCAGGCTGGCGTTACGTACTTCAATGTTGGAACTTGGCAGGGGAAAAAACAGCAATCACAAATCATTCATTTTTTTGCAATGTTTCATTTGCAGTACCATGCTGAATTAAAAAAAATGCGTGCTTGTAAAGTTGGTTGGCGTATACCATGTTTTATGGGAAAACCATGAAACATTGAACTTTCCATTACCCCTTGCCTTAGCAATATTTTTGCCAGGTTCAATCCCTTTTTTTGGAGCAAAACTGGTTAGACTACCATTATGCCATTTTGATTGTGAAAGCAATAGCAAATAGCAACCCTCAAAAATTGAAATACAAGTAATTCACCAATCTAGTCCTAAATTGGATCGAATCTAGATCTGTATCCACTATAATTTGGCGAATCCCCACCCAGACAAGACTTCCCACTATCAAACAGGACATCGGGGCATATTTTTGACATCATTCCAATACTAAAACATATTCAGTTTGCTAAACCCGTGTTTTTATTGGGGGGCACCGCTTTACTCGCAATTCATCATCATATTGAATTTATCCCGTTGATGAACCGGCCAACATTTATTCATCCAGAGGTGAAATTCAACCTCGATGCGGGTTTTAACAACAAAAAAACGGGAAATCACACCCCACCAGCTTTAGAAAGAGTTTGCCAATACATACACAACTTTGTACACTCCCAAAGCCCCACTAGTGTTGCCACACATTTGGTTGAAGATATTTTAAAGAAAATCATGGGAAGAACATGCCCAGAATCGTGGGATAATCCGAAGGAAGTTGCCAAACTGCATGACATATCCCAATTTTTCCCAAATATAGCCACCTCTCTTCGCCACACACCGGAATCTGCAGACAATTTCTAAAAACACCAAGATAAAAAAAAATTACCATTGACTATATCCCTGGGAAAAAAAATAATCCCATCTAATCCCAACATGTTAACCAGTTGCACAATAATGTGGTGGTGACGTCGTTGGATTTCATGAGGATATTTTTTCTATGGATCAACTCATTTGTTTCGCAGGACATCTCTACATCAACCAAGAACAGGGAAAACTATCCCGGCAAGAGACCCCAAACAGTGCGGGGGTGTCAGGAAAACGAATGATTATGTTGAGGAGGATGAGGATGATGAGGAGGACAAGGAGGAGGAGGATGGTGATGATGTTGCGGACGATGATGTTGAGGATGAGGAGGAGAATGGTGATGTTGGGGCTCATGATGTCGAGGAGGAAAAAGAAGAATGATTATGTGGAAGATGAAGTGGAGGATGATAAGGTGGAAGATGATGATGATGTTGAGAAGGAGGACCGATCCCAAGACCGGGCCGCAGACTTTGCGCGAGCCTGCGCAGTCGAAAGGCACGTTGACACCTCAGGAAAGCCACTTCACGCGAGAATTTACAGCAAAAATGCCACGGTCCAAGACCGGGGTGCAGACTTTCTGCGAGCCTGCGCAGTCGAAATGCCCTTGGACATTTGACAAGAGCCACTTCATGCGAGAATTTACAGGTCAAATGCTGCGGACCAGATGGAACACCCTGATCAAGCGACCGTAAGAACCCCTCAATGTGGACACGCTGTTTGGGGAAAAATCCCAACATCAAGTCCCACTCCCAAGGGTCAAGCAATGCCAAACAATGCCCATTTGGAATCCAATCTGACTATATATAGACTTACTTTTTTCGAGAAATCCCCGCCACATTCTATCTGGCATTAATTCTAACATTCTATCTCGCATCCTTTCTAGCATTCTATCTTGCACATATTCTGGCAATCTGTCTGGCATTCTATCTGCCATACATTCTGGCAATCTATCTGGCATTCTATCGGACATATATTCTGGCAATCTATCTGGCATTCTATCTGGTATCCCTTCTCGCATTATATCTGAAATGTTTTACCAGATTCTATCTGACATTTCATTTGGCATTCTATCTGACACATAATTTGGGAGTCTAGCTGACATTCTATGTGACATTCTTGCTGACATACATTCTGACATATACCTATTCTGCATTGTGTCTGGCATTCTCTATCTGACATACATTCTATATGGCATCCTTTCTGACATTCAATATGTTATCTGGCATGTGTTCGGGTCCATCTCTGCCCAGACTGAGCCGGCGCTCCCTATAGGCTGCAGGCCCAGGCGGGCCCAGGCAGGCCCAGGCTGAGCTGGAGCTCCCTTTAAGCTTCAGGTCCAGGCTGAGCTCAGCTCGCCATAGGGCCCGGGTCCGTGCTGTAGCTCGCCATGAGCTTCCGGAGCGATATTCCTTCGCTTGAGCTGGCGCTTCAAGGAAATTGCACATTTGATAAAATCTAAAAGCCCTAACCTGGCAGGTGCGGAAATCACCCATGAATCCAAAGTTTATGTCACCCTCTGCCCATGGTATATTTTTGCTTGTTCCCGCCTCTCCCGGCGATGCGCAGAGCTGCCCGCGCGCCTTTTTCTGGGCGTCCGCCTGGCCACTAGAAGTCACACACAAATTGAAGATCATCATCTAAAAATGGGATTTGAATGAGAATTTACCAACATAAATCGAAGGGAACTTGGTAGTAAACCTAGTGACGTGGATAAGAACTATAAGGTTAACCTGGGGAAATCTGTGATTTGATGAAGATTTCATGGGGGCTGATGGCGATGTTTAGAAAACATATTGGAGATACAGTGGGGGTAGCACCTACTGGGATTCGCTTAAGAAACCCACATGGAAAAGAACAACGACACGTGTAAATTCATCACATTGTGGATTAATCAATGGGTAGAGAGAAAATCACCTTGAGCAAATCCAAGTCGATGAGTGGGAGAACACTGCAAAATCAAATCACATCAAAAAGATTGGGAAAATCATTTGTGAATTTGAAAAGATTATCCATGAATTGTAAAACTAATAATCATCTTTAAATCGTGGGACTGTGAAGTGGTCCCTATCATTTCCGCCGCTGGATACAACATGATGAAGCATTTCACAGGAACTTCCCCGTCAGATCCAAGAAGAATTGTCCCATGTGCAAGAAAAAACTGGACGACGAATGGCCCGAGAGCGTGGAGGAGCATAGTAAGAGGCCGTAAGTATGAACACCTTACAGCATGAAACATAAATACAGACATCTAGAAAAATACGATGATGCTAACCAGAAAAAGGATGTCGCAGACGGCGCACAAACGCTTTTACAAACAGACCCTTTTACACACAGACGCTTTTACACACAGACGCTTTTACACGCAGACCCTTTTGCACGCAGACGCTTTTTCACACAGAGACTCTTTCNACACAGACGCTTTTACACACAGACGCTTTTACACGCAGACCCTTTTGCACGCAGACGCTTTTTCACACAGAGACTCTTTCCCACAGACACTTTTACACAAAGACACTTTTACACACAGACGCTTTTACACACAAACACTTTTACAAACAAACGCTTTTACACACAAACGCTTTTACACGCAGACGCTTTTACACACACAGACGCTTTCAGAAACAGACGCTTTGACACACAGACCCTTTTACACACAGACGCTTTTACACACAGACGCTTTTACACGCAGACCCTTTTGCACGCAGACGCTTTTTCACACAGAGACTCTTTCCCACAGACACTTTTACACANACACAGACGCTTTTACACACAGACGCTTTTACACGCAGACCCTTTTGCACGCAGACGCTTTTTCACACAGAGACTCTTTCCCACAGACACTTTTACACACAGACACTTTTACACACAGACGCTTTTACACACAAACACTTTTACAAACAAACACTTTGACACAGAAACGCTTTTACACGCAAACGCTTTTACACACAGACGCTTTCAGAAACAGACGCTTTGACACACTGACGCTTTGACACACAGACGCTTTTACACACAAATACTTTTACACAAACGCTTTTACACAGAGACCCTTCGACACACAAACACTTTTACACAGAGACGCTTTTACACGCAAACACTTTTACACACAGACCGCAGACCCTTTTACACACAGATGCCTTGACACACAAACCCTTTTACACACAGACCCTCTTGCACACAGACGCTTTTACGCACAAACGCTTTTACACACAGACGCTTTTACACACAGACGCTTTTACACAGAGATCCTTTTACACACACACGCTTTTACACAAAGACGGTTTTACACACAGACGCTTTTACGCACAGACCCTTCTACACACAGAACCTTTTCCACACAGACCCTTTTACACACCACGCTTTTTACACACAGACGCTGTTACACACAGACCCTTTTACACAGACGCATCTACACACAGACGCTTTCACACACAGACGCTTTTACACAGAGACGCTTTTACACACAGCACTTTTACACAGAGACCCTTTTACACACAGACGCTTTTACACAGAGACCCTTTTACGCACAGCCGCTTTTACACACAGACCCTTTTACACACAGACCCCTTTACACACAGACGCTTTTACACACAGACCCCTTTAGACGCAAACACTTTTACACACAGGTGCTTTTACGCACCGACGCTTTTTGACACAGAGACTCTTCCCCACAGACGCTTTTACACACAGACGCTTTTACACACAGACCCTCTTACATACAGACCCTCTTAAACACAGGCGCCTTTACACACAAACACTTTTACAAGCAGACGCTTTTACATCTTTTACACACGGACGATTTTACACACAGACGCTTTTACACACAGACACCTTATACAAACAGACACTTTTACAGACAGACCCTTTTACACACAGACGCTTTTACGCACAGACCCTTCTACACACAGAACCTTTTGCACACAGACCCTTTTACACAAAAACACTTTTACACACAAACACTTTTAATACCTTTTAATTACACACAAACGCTTTACACAGAGACGCATTTCACACACAGACACTTTTGCACACAGACCCTTTTACACACAGACGCTTTTACACAGAGATCCTTTTACACACCGACGCTTTTACACACAAATGCTTTTACACACAGACCCTTCTACACACAGACCCTTCTACACACAGACTCTTTTACACACAGATGCTTTTACACACGGACGCTTTTACACACGGACACTTTTTTCCACACAGGCACTTTTACACACAGACATTTTTACACGCAGACCGCAGGCCCTTTTACACAGAGACACTGTTACACACAGACACCTTTACACACAGAGACTTTTACACACAGACCTTTTACACACAGACCCTCTTTCACACAGACACTTTTACGCACAGACGCTTTTGCACACAAACGCTTTTACACACAGATGCTTTTACACACAGACGCTTTTACACACAAGCACTTTGAAACACACACACACACACGCTTTTACACACAGACGCTTTCACACACAGACACTCTTACACACAGACCCTTTCACACACAGACGCTTTTACACACAGACGCTTTTGCACGCAGACCCTTTTACACGCAGACGCTTTTTCACACAGAGACTCTTCCCCACAGACACTTTTACACACAGACGGTTTTACGCACAGACCCTCTTTCACACAGACCCTTTTACACACAGGCGCTTTTACACACAAACGCTTTTACACGCAGACGCTTTTACACACAGACCCTTTTACACACAGACCCTTTTACACACGGACGCTTTGACGCACAGACCCTTTTACACACAAACACCCGCACACTTTACACACAGAGACTTTTACACACAGACCGAGTACACACAGACCTTCAGACACAAACACTTTTACACACACACACACACTACACAGACCCTTTTTACACACAGACACTTTTACATGCTTTTACACACAGAAGCTTGTACACAGAAACGCTTTTACACACAGACGCGTTAACACACAAACGCTTTTACACACAAACACTTTTACATGCAAACACTTTTACACACAGACCCTTTTACACACAGACGCTTTTACACAGAAACACCTTTACACACAGACACTTTTACACACAGACGCTTTTAGACACGGACGCTTTTACACACAGACGCTTTTACACACAGACACTTTTACAAACAAACGCTTTTACACAGAGACCCTTTTACACACAAACGCTTTTACATGTATTTTTACACACAAGACGCTTTTACACAGAGATCCTTTTCCTTACAGACGCTTTTCCACGACAGACCCTTTTTACACACAAACGCTTTTACACATAAACGCTTTTACACACAGACCCTTTTACACACAGACGCTTTTACACAACTCAAACGCTTTTACACAGAGATCCTTTTACACACAAACGCTTTTACACACAACCACTTTTACACACAGACCCTTCTACACACAGACCCCTTTACACACAGACGGTTTTACACACAGACCCTCTTTCACACAGACCCTTTTACACACAGGCGCTTTTACACACAACCGCTTTTACACGCAGACGCTTTTACACACAGACCCTTTTACACACAGACGCTTTTACACACGGACGCTTTTACACACAGACGCTTTTACACACAGACACTTTTACAAACAAACGCTTTTACAAAGAGACCCTTTTACACACAAACCCTTTTACATGTTTTTACACACAAGACGCTTTTACACAGAGATCCTTTTCCTTACAGACGCTTTTCCACGACAGACACTTTTACACGCAGACGCTTTTACACATAAACACTTTTACACACAGACCCATTTACACACAGACGCTTTTACATAACTCAGACGCTTTTACACAGAGATCCTTTTACACACAAACGCTTTTACACACAACCGCTTTTACACACAGACCCTTCTACACACAGACCCTTTTACACACAGACGCTTTTACACACAGATGCTTTTACACACAGACGCTTTTACACACAGACGCTTTTTTCACACAGACGCTTTTACACACAGACGCTTTTACACAGAGACCCTTTTACACACAGACGCTTCTACACACAGATGCTTTTACACACACACACCCAATTCAAACACACACGGTTGCCGGGGCACACCTGACATCGCAATTTTACCTTAGTTTTTGCACATCGAACCTCATTTCGTGCGAAAGGGTTGCCGCGGAAGTTGTGAAATCGCAATTTTACCTCAGTGTTTGCACATCAAACCTCATTTCGCGCGAAAAGGTTGACGTTTCGCAACGCCTCGTCGGCACTGCCCGCGGCCTAAAGAGAGATAAGAAAAGGAAAAAGAGAGAGAGAGAGAGAGGGAGAGAAAGGCGAGAGCGAGAGAGAGGGGCGAGAGCGAGAGAGAGGGGAGAGAGAGAGAGAGAGAGAGAGATAGAGAGAGAGAGAGAGGGGAGAGAGAGAGAGAGAGAGAGAGAGAGAGAGAGAGAGAGAGGGGGGAGAGAGAGAGAGAGAGACAAATAGAGAGAGAGAGAGAGATGGGAGAGGGAGAGAGAGAGAGGGGGAGAGAGAGAGAGAGAGAGAGAGAGAAAGAGGGAGAGAGAGAGAAAGAGAGAGAAAAAAAAAGGTGAAGGTGTTAGTATGTGAAGATGATGGCAAGATGTGAAGATGTGAAGATGATGAGCAGATGTGAAGATGTGAAGATGCGAAGATGTGAGGATGTGAAGACGTGAAGATGTGAGTATGTGAAGATGTGAGTATGTGAAGATGTGAAGAGGTGAGTATGTGAAGATGTGAGGATGTGAGGATGTGAAGAGGTGAGTATGTGAAGATGTGAGGATGTGAGGATGTGAAGATGTGAGTATGTGAAGATGTGAGGATGTGAAGATGTTCAGATGTGAGGATGTGAAGATGTGAGTATGTGAAGATGTGAAGATGTGAAGATGTGAGTATGTGAAGATTTGTTGAAGATTTGTTGAAGATATGAAGACGTATGGCAGACCCCAACCTTTAGAAGAACGCTTCGCTCAAACACTCTCGGGAATAGATGGATGTGGAAATCTTGCAGGCTAAGCGGAGATAAGTAACAAAAAACATGGCATCCATGGTTCTGAGTGCACCTGACTTTGCGATATTCCCACACGTCACACTTACCCATTTATGATCGCAATCAATATGGGCAAAGTGTTCGCCTGGTGTTCGGTGCTTGCCCTGATCTGCACCAGTGCGTTGGCTAATTTGGCCTCATTTAGTTTATAACCTGGTCATCCATGGTCTTTGGTAGGTATACGTGGTTGTATGCATCTATAGTTCCTAGGGGTTACAAACCATCACACATTACTAAGGGCCAACACTTTAACCCGACGAACAATAAGGGTTGATTAAAAGGTTGTTGAACACCATCAACTTCTTGTAAACCCAAAACGCTGGTGGGTGCTGCCGGGCCAAAAGGCCCCATCATGATGCCAACCAATATTAGAGAAAAAGTTCAGAGGATGATGTTCCGTGGAGTGGCCTCAGATTGCCATTGAGAAAAGGCGCCAAGAATCACAAGGTGATGCCACCCAAGTATGGAAAACAAATTATTAAATGAATATCTATTAACAGTGTCCTGAACGTATCATATTTCATAAAAAAACTGTTACGTTTGCTGGTTCACGACCCCAACGAATTTTGCTATATATCTACGATAAACCATGTTTAACCTATCTATATTGTAAACAAACTTTGCTAAGGATTGGGGGCATCACCTTGTACAAATGGAATGCACAAGCACCATTTACCCACCAGCCACGATCCCCGAGATCATCCTCTAAGTAGCGCGGGATGCAGCAACCCCAATCTGCTTTCCCCCACGTTGTGGTCTGTGAAATTTCGAATGCCATCAATGCGGGCCCCCCAGTTGAAAGGGATGGGCTTAAAATCTACCTTTTATCCGGGGGGCGGTTCATGTCAAGGCCCTCCAGGTAGCCAGTGGATCACACCTAAGGCTCTCCACCAACCAAGCGACAATTTGTCAATGGGCATCATTTGTTCAGGGTCCTCTCTGGCATTTTTTTGTCATAACTGTGGAAGCTGACCATGCGTAACGCGACAGGTGAATTATCAAGCTAAATAGACAATCAATGCAATGTTAAATTCCCGGAAGGTTTGTCAAAGATACCTCCCCTACATTTGGTGGATTGCTGACAAATTCCATTTTTTTCCGGAGGTGACGTCTGGGAGGGCACGCAATAATATCCCATTGCATCTTACTTCATCGAAAACAAAATTGCTGGTATTGCGAAACCATATGTGCATATGATTGTAGTAATTGGATGGTTGGGGCTTCAAACATCCAATAGTATACACGTCATACACATGTAGAATCCGTCTGTTTAGCATTGTAACATCAGTATGAGGACACCTCCACTCAGTGGTGTGGGCAATGAAAACAAACCCAGGCAAAGTAAACACATGCCCACCTGATGTTCTTGCACTCTATGCACGGATGTACCCAACTGAAAAACAATAAAGGCAAACAACCATACAAGTTGAGGCCCCCTACTTGGCAAAATTGGTAAACATAACCAATTTAACCAGTCTTCATGACGAGTGTATTTTCGGTGGCTGACGGATGGACAGACCATGAAAACGTATATGTTTAACAGACTCGGAAACCAATTTAGCTAATCATGGGGCACGACCTTTCCAACGCCATTTTTGCAGCCACCTTTTTTGGATCATATTTTCATGGTTAGCCCCAACGGTTGGTGGTGATGGCCTGTGAACCCCCAGGATATCCCAGTGCTTCCTGTTATACACCCTACCTTTGCTGCTTCCTACCTACCAGTCACATCCATGCCTAGTTCAAAAGGGTTAAAACTAGGTTAACTAAGGTTTATGAAAGGCTTACCGAACTAACACATACTCGTTATACATAGCGTTAGCTAACTACATTCTATGGACCACCCCCTTGTACCGCATTACTGCATATTGCTTCTGACTATCCTGCTTCTTTTATCCATTGACCTCCATTCATTGATGTTACCATTGATATTATCCCCAGTACATCCTTATTCTTTTTGTGGTGCTTCTCCCACTGTAGCTCTAAAAAGCGCGGATAAATTCGCCATTTCCATTCAAAACAACTCTGGTGCCTGCTCTTCTCTGTCGTGAGGTGAGCTCTGGTGGTGACTAAGGGATCCACTTCAAGGATGTCTCAATGTGGATCCCCTTGCCACCACCAGAGCTCAACTCACGACCAAACCGCCAAGCAGCCTGCGCGGAAATACCGGGGACAAGATGGTGTTGAATTCATACATGACATGATGTTTAAATATCTCACGTTTATTTATAGACTTAGATGGAGAAACAAACATACATTTGTCATCTACCTGCAAATGTTTGCATATTATGTTACTGTCTAAACCTAAATAAATTCTACCTACACACGTATCCCATGCTGAGCAATTTGGCCTTTCGTGGTGGCTCATCAATGCTGTAAATCATTTCAACGCAAAAATGGATGGCCACCCTCCTCCTTGGAGGATCATACAACTTAGTGATTGGTCAATAACCCTGCTTGGTGAGCTCCCCAATTGGATTGTCCCATTTTCAAAGGCTCCGAAGTATGGCTACTAAACCAGTTGCTAAAGCACGGTGATCCTCCAACAAAAAACGTTTGAAATTTGCAGGATGAATGACCCTTCAGGGAAACAAACATGCTTGATTGAATTCCATGCTTTTGGTGTTTGTCCACGGAATCGAAAATGAAATTTCGAAAGCTCCTGAATTCCCTCTACAAAACGGCGCCTTCTAATCTTGAATCGATTTATCACCTCCATCAACTACAGATTTTTTATCTACCCTGAACCCTATAGCTACTAGATTTGCAAACCAGCTTGAAAACCTGTAAAATCTAAAAGGGGTACCACATTGTTTGCTGTAAAGCAGGTGTGTCTGTCTTTGGGTAAGGAAAGGAATGCATGTTGCAAAGGCTGGCCTTGACAGGCCCCGTCATGTGGTACGGTAGACAATGTAATCCCTTCCTGACTAGATTTGAGAAACGCTTCAAAACACGGAGCAAAAATCAAAAAAACACAAGCCCCAAGTGCTGTAGACTAATCTTCTTTAGGCCAAGTACGCCGTCCAATTCCCACGTTCAGCTAAT
Source organism: Symbiodinium sp. clade C Y103 (assembly GCA_003297045.1). Taxonomy (NCBI): domain Eukaryota; class Dinophyceae; order Suessiales; family Symbiodiniaceae; genus Cladocopium; species Cladocopium sp. clade C. The sequence continues at coordinate 500,293 of BGPT01000017.1, forward strand.
CCCCTTGAAACAAGGACTCCTAAAGTCTCTTGGACTTGGCACCTCCTTGGCAAAGGATACTGAGTGCAAATTGAGACTGACAAGGTCGCCCGAGTCGCCATTTCTGGCTGATCCCCCCAAGAAGTAGCTGCATTACAAGTTTCCAAGGCATGCATGTGGTGTCTCGAGTGGTTCATCCAATGATAAAAGAGGTTAACCCACTAGCTAGACAACCTTTGCCGGGTTGACCCACTTGAAGAATAGTGAAAACAAACGACAAAGATATGTAGGGACATTACGGATACACCTAGGTAATAAAAATAATTCACTAACCTAAGTGAAATCATTTTTGGGATAAGTCATTTTTGGGACGTTTACCCCTACTAGCCATATTTCAGCAGCGTTGCAACCCAGTCGATATAATTTCTGCAAAAAAATAGATGTTGCTGTACGTTGCCAAATCTGGATGCTCTGGAAACAAACAAAGTCACATTTTTCTGTTTCCTTTGATAATTCGTCCATCTCCAGCACAAGAATACACAAACAAAGAAACGCGAACAAGGTTTACCAAAAGCAATCTGCTGGCTGGGATATTTCCATCTTGTTAGCTAATCCTTGCTAAATCCCATGAATACCCCAAATGTGTTCCTGACTGTACGATCCAGAAACCCAATCCGAACATTTACCCATTGAAGCCAAAATATGTTTGATTTTCCCAGTGAAAACCCCATGCAATCCCATTATACCAGGTTGTATCCACTTGCTATTTTCCTTCAGTCAAAACTTTCCTTGCGAAAAAATCACGGCCCAAATAGAAACAACCTTGCCGTTCGCCTAGCGCTCGCGTAGCTTGGACCCACAATGAAACCCTGCGATGGTTTGCCTATGCGCCAAGGACGGCGGCAGCAGGTAAAGAAAGATATGATCCCTTCAATTAACACAGAAAATAAAATTAATCAATTTTGAATGGAATCTTCAAACCGCCTTTTTGGCAGGCTCTATGTCAATTTACTGGAAAGTATTTGATCAATAAAACAAAGTAAAACTAATTGACCAGAAACTATGTGAACCAGCTCAGCTTTCTGAAATCAACTGTGCATTGTGCACCACGCTTTTTTTATTGGTTACCCAAACTTGCTGTGAGAATCGCGGGTCTCCAGAAACGGTTCCTATCTCCCCAGAGCCGCGTCACACCACCAGCAGTCACCGTTTGATTTACTGCACAGGAAATTTGATGGTTATCATCAATGGGTTCAACATGGATGAAATAAACTTATGCAACATATTGCGAAAGAATTGGTAACTATTCCAGAAACAATATGATAGAATTCCATTCATTGGTTTAAAATTGAAAAACCATATGGAAAACAACAAGCATACAAATGGGGTGTAATCAAATCTACATGTGTGCATATATAGATATAGATACGTAGCTTGAGGGCTACTGCCAGCACCTCCTCGGCGGCTTTTTGGGCTTCTGCTCGCGCTGCCTCAAAAGAAGGCATCACCAAGAACCCACGGGATCCCAGGCATTCGCACTAATGGATGAGTCTTCCATCAAAACATTTCTGTAAGGCCACTCCTCCCCTAAGGGAGGCCCGACTGTCGTTATAAAGGTGCCATGGAAAACAAGGCAACACATTCATTATTCAGAATGTGGGTGCTTCATGTGCCATCTCTTTTAAAGATTTTTGGGAGCAAATAAAATCAAAGTTTGTCAAATCTCTTGGAGTTGTAAGAAGGCACCTTTGAATGTATTGGCTACTGGAACATGTAACTGTAAAGTTATAATACGGGAATGATCCTGGCTGTAAACTCTCACTTCCCCATGTGAGGTCCTTCTCGGTATTTTTTTCCGTGACAGCAATTTCATTCAATGCCTGGGAGGTTCATGTTTTCCCCTGTTAGTAAAATCATCAGGACTGTTTCTGAAATCAGAGTGTAGTCAAAGGAGATGTCTTTTCTGAAACCTCCTGGAGTTGTAACGCAGCCTCTTTGAAACTGATGTCTTGTAGTACATGACAAATGCAAAAAAATGGTACAAGAATGAGCCCTATATCGAAACTTATTCATGGCATCAATTGCATCATTGCATCATTGAATATTTTGTTGCTTGATGGGCTACAATTGCTTCGAAGGGCTTCTTTGCACAAATTGAAGTTGTAGTACATAAATGGAAATTCTTGTTTTTGAAACATCCTGATTTACAAAAAAGGGAGCTTACCTGGGCTAAGAAGGGTCGCTGGGGTGATTTGTTTCTTCCTGAACAACTTGTTTCTTAAATACGCTATTCAGAAGAACCTGCACCAGTACATTTCATGGATAACATTATCTCACCCAAAATTTGCTGGTCTTACCACCCCGCCTTTAATGTCTCTTGGGTGGTCAACCTCTTTTACAAAAATCCAGCAACACACCCCTTAAATTTCCTGTTCTTCACTTAAAAAGTGATGGTAGGTTCATTATTTTAGGAGCATTTCACCTTCCATGACTGTGGATTGTGGTTATTCTGAGTGGTTTGATAGCCCCGTTGTTTTGGATTTGCTTATGCAAAGGGGCTCCCAAAAATGACACTTATTCATGAAAGATTCCCTAAGTACTAAATTTCCCAAATGGGAGCACCGACCAAACAAAGCCAGGTTGTTGCGGCCTCGCTGTAGCCCACGATGAAGCCGTTGATTTCGACCCCATCCTTGTTGGAAAATAATGTAGTTTGTGCCTTCCCTAGTTCTAGCAATAATGACCACCAATATACAGCGAACATCCAAAAAAAACGGAAACTTACCAACAAATAAAGTCCATAAATTTGTTTTCTGGCTCATCATGCGAATATGTGCTGCTGCAACACTTGACTCGCAAACAGGGAGTGGCATTCACTTTGAAAATGCAGGATGTTTGTCGACTTCAGAAAGTTTCCAATGATTCAGAATCATACAGGCATGCTTCATCAGTAGTGCCAGGGTCTTTCCAATGTCACACAAAACTAGATTGCTGCCAGCTATATATACTCCAAGCATGGATCCAGAAAAACACGACGGTTTTCCAAGTGGCCTGCAGCCACAGCGAGATGCGCTCATACGGAGCCTCTGCTGGGCCGCTCGGTGTGCCCAACACAGCCAAGCAGCCGCCATTTTTTGCGACGGCCGGGGCCATAGAACAAAAAACCGTAGACCGTAGAACATCTGATAGGATAGGTACTTTAAAAAAAAAAACTGGAAAAGGCAAAATTCAGTTGTTGCAAAAAAAAACAAATAATATGTGTATACATATATTGCCTTCATCAATCAAATTATTTCACACGATTGGCCCGAAGGAAAAATGATAGAGGACCAACGTGTGTTTTATGTCGACATTTTCATCCAATTCCGGGACTCTTGGGCCGGTGTCCGAAACCCACCTCGTTTGTTGACACGCTGCAAGTTTGAAAACACGCCCTGGCTCAACATATCCAAATACAAACTGAAACCCTCAGCTTATCCATTCAAAAGTAGGTATGGGATCAAAATGGATCAAATCTATGAATAACCTGCAAAATGCACGCCAATTATCCCTGAAAATGGTACTATGAGGTTTGAAACCGCCCATCTTAGCACTTAGAATATAAAGTTCGCATTTGATGATGATTGATAAAAATCCCCTCTTACAATCTACCTACCGATCCGTAGAACCTTACGAGTCTTACATCCTGATGGTTTGCGGAAGGTTCGGAATGTGTCTTGCATTTCTGGAGGCCTCCCTTTCTGGAGGCGTCCCGAAAAGATTCGTATACTGGAAGTACAAGGGCAAAAAAAAACAAGTTTCGCGGATGATCTCCCCTACTAACTACCCATCATTATAGAGTGAAGTCCCTGAGGGAATGTACCCAGGTGATTACCCCCTGTGTCTTTGAGCCGCGTGGTTCCACATAAAATCATCATGCATCAAAGTTTGAACCTAGTGAACAGCTATCGCCTATCAATCATCATCATGGTCAATATTCAACAAACACCTCATCTTTCCGATCTTCAAAAATGACTATTGATCAACGAACCATCAATCATCCATCACCTTAATAAAAAATGATGCGAACATCTGTCAATAATCACCCCATCATCATCCATCATCTTTCATCATTCATTAGTGAACATCTATCACCTGTCAAAAATCATCATTAAGTGGTTAATAGTCAAAATCACCTCATCATTTCGAACTTCATAGATGATTTTTGATCAACAAACCATCTATATATCATCTATCACCTTCATCAAAAAGTTTTGATGTGAACATCTGTCAATAACCACCCTAGCATCTATCATCTATCATTAGCAAACATCTTTATCATCTGTCAATAATCATCATTAAATGGTCAATAGTCAATAATCACCTCATATTTTCCATCTTCATAGATGATTATTGATCAACAAACCATCTATCATCTATCACCTTCATCCAAAAGTTTTGATGTGAACATCTGTCAATAATCACCCCATCATCTATCATCTATCATCTATCATGAGTAAACATCTATCATCTATCATGAGTAAACATCTACCCTCTGCTAAACTAACATAGCTATGGAAAATCACCATGTTTAATGGAAAAAAGGACTATAAATGGCCATTTTCAATAGCTATGTTAGTTTACCAGAGGGTATCATCTTTCAATAAACCATCTTCGATAAAGTTTTCATGCTTCGAACTTCCGGCCGCCGCCTTGCATGGCGCTCCTGCGGCGGATTTCTTGGGGATGGTAGACAAGTGGGCATATCTATATACATATCTAAATATATTTATGCAATCTACATATAGGTAAATATACAATTTTATACCTATGTATGTATAAATATGTATAAATAGACATGTGAGTCTGATTTCGTTGCTACAAATATATAGGAATATTTGGAAATTTCAAGAATATTCCAGTGTGGTTGCCCCCCGGGCCCGCTAGTCGTGATTTCGACTGCTTGCCCCTTCCATCTTCCCAACAAAATCATACGTGAGTTTTTTATGGAAATCAAAGGGTGCCACCCAGGTAAATATCATAGAAACCCTTTACATAGGTCATGATTTGATACTGTCTTTGGCCAATTTAGGTTTGAAAAAAAAAATCCTGCGCAGGAAAAAATGGAAATCTGTAGACACATGTGGAATATTGCTCCATCCTGAGTTGAAGAGAGCGTGTTGGAAGTGGAGTTCTCTTTGGGTGGCCTTATTCTTGAGGACGGGCATTGGGCGTCCGGGCGGCAAGGAACATTTTTTTTTGTTCTTGTTTTTTTATGTTTGCCTAGTTTTTTTAGTGTTTCAAATTTCTTAGTTTTTTTTATGTGTTCTTAGTGTTTTTCTATGTTGTTTTAGTTTGTTCTTTGTTTTCTTTTACTTGTGTTAGGTTTCAAAATAATTTTGCAGGTTGCCATAGGAATGGGTAGGTGGCTCGGGACATGCCTGTGGATTGGGAAGAATGGACACCAGCAGGGAAGTGACCGAAATCCCTGGCTGAGGTGTTGAGATCTTCAGACTGGAACAGAGCAGGGGCACAAGGAAAATGATTGCCATATAGTTTTGTGGAATTTACATTCTATAGTGGAATTTAGTTGGCTTTAGATTTCGATAGTTTTTTTTGGTTGTAGATATTGCATGATATTGCAGTGCATTTTGCCAAGAACCTGTCAAATGAAGAGGGTAAGGGTTTGTAAGAAAACAAGGCCTGATGTTCCGTCGTGATGAAGCCCCATCAACCACTATGATTAATTGGGGTTTATTGAGCTTCCATTGATCGCGAGGGGTCCATGGGGGGCACCATTTGAATGTCCATGAAGTACAATAGCTACCAGTAGTTCAGGATGTCTCGTGAATGAAAAACACATGTCCCTGAGCCGTGGCGGGTGTCCATGGGGAAAATGATAGACATAACTTACTGGTGCTTAGCAGGGAATGAAGGAATGGATGGGAATGGGATGATTATTAATGGTTATTATAGGTCATTCCCTTATTCCCTACTAAGCACCAGTAAGATAACCTTTAGCAAACCGAGGTTCTTCGGTTCTTCTCCCATGAGTTGATATGAGTCGTCAAGAATCTCAGGCTGCCTTGCCAGAAAATTGCAGTACTTCTCAGCTGGATCTTGCAGGCCCCAGCAATGCCCCCAAAAAAAAAACTGCCCAAGCAAGAGTTACCGGTTTACCTAGAGATTTACCTAGAAACAAACTTTGACGAAAGTAATCAAAACAACACATGAAAGGTGTTAATCAAGATATAGCTGAAGATACACATCAATTTTGGCAGTGAACAAGCAGGAGACAAACTTCTTGATTCACCTTTGGAATTGTCCAAAAAAATGGAATCCATGTTCACCCAACTTTTTAGAACCTCACTTCCGCCACTTTTACATTGCCAAAAACTCGGCATCCCTCAGTTCGAATTCCATCATTTCTAGATCCCGGCCCTTCCCGTGGGCAATCTTAGAATCTTTGCAGGCACATTTAGCTGGTTATAGGCACACACACACATATACATATTATATTATAAATACTATATGTACAATATATACGTCAATATTATGCAAATTGGCACCTGGTTTGCAATGTGCAAACGAATGAGTTGATATGTGTGTGTGTTTATGTCTATCTATCTATCTATCTATCTATCTATCTAGATATATCTGTGTGTGTGTGTGCGTGCATGTCCCTCGATTTAGATACAGTATGTTTATTCTTACGTCCTCACTTGTGGAGTGTAATCCTGCAATCACCTACCAATCCCAGATTCATCTAACACCTCCCTGTCCTGCTGGCATCAGTATGAGTTTGGCGCCATAGAAGTCTGTCAGGCAGGCACTCAAACCATGGAAAAAAAGGTGAGTTATTCAAACATGTGTAAACATGATATCCAAAACGTACTGTTTACCCATTCATTGAAATACTCATTCATGAAATTGCTAGTTCTTTGTCAAGATAATTCACCTTAAATACCAATCAACATGAAGGTATGAAACGTGCAAAAGAATGGCAAAAACACACAAAAACCAATCTATCCCAACAAGCAAAGACCTATGTAAGTGCACTACCATTCAAGCTTCCTGCGATGAAATAGTGGCGCAAAGGGGTCCCCAAGGGGATGTGGAAAAAACAAATTCAAGATCTGATGTGCCAAATGATATTTGCACCATTTTACGACCCATAGTTTTGAGGTGTCCAGCTGGTCCATCTTTGAGGGGGTTCTTTTTATGCACAACTAGTCCTAAAATCCGTATAGTTATATAATGTGGTAATATCCTATTTAACCTTGGTTAAACCAAGGATTTGATGAAAGGGCCATCAAGCATATTCCGAATAGGCTCACTAAATATATGGTGGGTTTCAATAGGGAAAAAACACACTTTCAGCAAATCAAATACATACATCAATCAAACAAATGTTTTTTGGGGATCTCTTGGGACTATAGAGTCGGTTGGGCATATCATCTTCACTTACCCACTCGTTGTTCATTCGGAGTGACCCCTTTATGTACCAACCAATGGAAAAGGACATGTGCAATGTCTGCACCCACAGCATTTCATTTAGCTGAAATATACAACCATAAACCCAATGTCCCTGTCATTCTTTACGAACATAGCTAGCGCTTGGGGCTATCACCTTGCTAACATCACCGTACCCATTTTTTCCCATAGCATTCCAATATTGGGATTCCTTAAGATGGGTTTGGGATTTACTTCACAATCTTTTGGTCTATACTCATGTTTCCAGTTGTTGGCTTGGTAGATCTAGCTTTCTGGGTTGCATCTTGGATTTGGGGATGCTCATCCCATAATGGGCAATGTAAAGCCTGCAGCAGCCATGGCCAGAATGATGGAGCTGTTCGCGCTGGCTGGTCAACCTGGGATATGACGACGAAAGGAGCATCAAACATATTCCGAATAGATTCACTAAATATATCGCGGGTTCTTCTACAAAAAAACACACTTTCAGCAAATCAAGTACATACATCTATCGAACAAATGTCTTTTTGGGATCTTTTGGGACTATAGAGTCGGTTGGGCATATCATCTTCACTTACCCACTGTTTGTTCATTCGGCGTGACCCCTGTACTTACCAACCCACCAACGCAAAAAGGACATGTGCAATGTCTGGACCCACAGCATTTCATTTAGCTGAAATATACAACCACAAATCCAATGCCCCCGTCATGGTTTACAAACATAGCTAGCGTTTGGGGCCATTACCTTGCTAACATCACCGTACCTGATTTTTTCTCACAGTTTGCCCAAGTTGTCCCATACCATTCCCATATTGGGATTCCTTCAGATGGGTTTGGGATTTAGTTCACAATCTTTTGGTCTGTTGCATATCCTCAAATGTCCAACGGATATAAATTTGTTGGTTTGGTAGTAGATCTAGCTTTCTGGGTTACATAATGGATTTGCTTGGGGGGCCATCAAAACTTGCATGTTTACACATCCCAGGAAATTCACCAAATGGTGAGTCACTCAAAGGTCAAATAACAAATCACTTTCAGCAAAACTTACATTCAAAAAAAATAATGTCCTTGTGGGAAAAATAAGGGGGATCCGCTGGGCACATGACATTTTTCCATACCTTTTTTCCTCTATACGACCTCAAAAAGACATCTCCACAACCTCGTTCTCGAACTCTCAAGCCAAGCTTGAAGCCGCCATGGTTTGAGCTCATGTGGAATGACACTGTCTGTCCCTGTTTTCTTCAAGATCCAAAAGCCGTTCTCAGCCCTTCAGTCCTTTGATTCGTTCTCTACCTCAACACGGGTCTCGCGTTACTCGGCTTGCCGTGCGCTTGATTTCTCACTCGGGAAAAGTTTGGGATTCAAACGTCTCATCATCAAACAATGTAAATGTAAATCTAAATGCAAAATAATACCTCTCTCTCGATCGCCATCAGGTCTCCCTGTCCTTGCCCGAAAAACTAACATATGTATCTCTATAAATAAATATGTATTTATATGCGTGTGTAAATACAAAAAATGTCATATAATTACAAAAAATGTCATATAATTATTTACTCTATATATATATATATCTCTCTCTCTCTCTCTCTCTCTCCTTTTCCATCGCTACCTCGGAGTCCGAGTCTGCGGTCGCAGAAGCGAGCAAGAGGTTGCTGGTATATACATTGTAGTTGATTTAGTAATTGCCTGGTACAGGCATATTACATTGCAGGGCGCCCGCAGCTTGGGTATTACTTTTGGCGCTGACGCTGACGACGCATTCCGACGACAGATTGGCGATGACCCCCGCGCCCCCTGACGACGCATTGTGACGACACATTGCCTGACGACACATTCAACTTATCTTTTACTCTGGAACGAAAATACCAGTGGCTGTGTCTTGTCTTTTGTGCTTGCTGTTAAGCCATTTTTGTGTTGGTTTCCATTTGCAAGTCCATTGGTTGTGGTTGTTCTTGGTGCATATACGCTAGACTCCTTACTTCGAAATTCATCAAACATGGATGTATCTGTCTCTGGCTCCATATCCATTTGGTCATTTGGCACTCTTGCTCTTATATAATTCTTTGGTCTATAGATATGTATAAGCAGGTACTATACCTACTATACTGCCATTAGAGAGTTGGTAGACAAGTACCTATTTGCATTTGCAATCGTAATCTTGGTATAAGCGACGACCTCTTTGGTTGCAAGACTTTCCGTTGCAACAATTTGCACTGGCAGTGCCAATTCCAATTGACTTTCCTGGCACAAGCTATTGCATTGTTTGGCATACTTTGTGGCAACTTCCTGTGTCAACGCACAAGCAGACCAGCCATTCCATGGTCATAACTGGTGGTTGGGTTTTAAGTGCTTCTATAATATACTTGTGTTTTGTGGTAAATGCCAAGATATACATTCATTCCAAAAAGTGAATTATATATGATATACCCAGTCCTGACTTTTAACTACATTGCTTGCTCGAAGCCATTCTATTTTTAAAAAATCTTGGGCAGCTCATCATACTTGGTTAATTTGAAAAAAAGTAGTCATAATGTAAGCTCCCGTGGTAATGCCCACAGATGGCACCCAATGATTTCGACCTGGCTTGCCATGCTTCAGTGTCAAAAAAAAAAAAATATATATATATATATATATGTATTTATTTATTTATATATGTATACATACAGTATCAAGTGCATAGGCATATATGTATAACAAAACTTGGAGATAGCTCAGAGCATCTGGATACTACAAGTACTAGGTAAGATAAAGGTATCAATGTGGTTAATATGGCCAAAAGAACTAGTAGTCAGGATGTAACAAGACCATGTCACAAAACCATGAAATTACCCTACCACCCAGCTATGACAACAGGATGTCTGCCTTACATGTGCATTGACATTCCAAATTACCATGGAACATGCAGAGATAAGATTCCTTCTGGAGCAAGAAGGACTTAGAATCACCCTTGCTATTTGCCAACTCTTATGATCAGAACTTATTGCAGCCAAAGAGTTGTCGCTTGAATAACATCAGGAAGTACACCATTGCATATGCAAAGTACATGTGGTAAACATTTATATGTACTGGCAGAAGCTGCTGATATACCACCTATTCTAATGCTTTGTATACTACATAGGTATTCAAAAATGCTAATAAGTCAATGCATATGCAGATAGATAGATAGATAGATAGATCGATAGATAGCTATTTATATATATATATCTCTCTCTCTCTCTCTCTCTCTGGCCTGCTGTCAACATAGTCAGATAGTCACTGGTTTTTCCTGTTGTTTTTTGCAGAAAAGTGGCGAAATATTTTTGAGGTGAAACTGAAACCATACCTTTGCCCCAACCAAGATATTGATGCCGCCCACAAAAAAAAAGTACGATAATGGGTTTCGATTAAACCCCTGGCTTCTGCCAATGCTAGTCTAGCATAGTCTAGCCACAGAGTACTGAGTATTGATTATGAGAGTGCCACTACCATCGGGCAATGTGGTCTACTATGGCACAGATCTGTTGCCTTATTGGTTTTCCCTTAGATTCTGCCCAACCACAGTGTCGACCCCCCTTGCTTCCCTGATATTTTCAAACATGGGCTTGAAAGGCACATTACTCCCCATGTTTTGATTCTATCATCCATTCATAACCTCGTTATTGATTTCAGGAACTTCTGAACAAATTGGATTAAGTCAGCCTGCCCAACTGACATCACAGCGGTTGGTGTTATCAGGGACTTTTGGCTTGGATTGTATTTGTAGGGTACCTTGCCAAAAGCTAGCCAACACATTGTCTAAAGAATGCAAAGTATGAAAAGCAAGAGATGGAAAGAAATAGAATGTCAACCTCCCGCTAATTAATCCCTAAGTCTGCTAACCAACTGATTTGTTGTTTCTATCAGTTAAATGTGTGCCCAACCTTCCAGAAAAATCAACAACGTCACCCACAAAAGACATAACATGCAAACAATATACCAGCTACAGTGCGTATTCTTAGCAGTTCACGGCATACACACAATATACACACATACACACTACATACTCACNGTGCGTATTCTTAGCAGTTCACGGCATACACACAATATACACACATACACACTACATACTCACATAATACACACAACATACAACAACATGCACACAACACACAATAAGATAGCTAAAACATGGGATCTCGCAGCGAAGGAAAGCAACAAAAAGGCCCTTCCTGCAACTCAGGTAAGCGAAAGGATGCAAAAAGTAAAGTGCATCTATGTCTACATAATGACATTCATGCAATTGAGCATACCATGCTGGCTTCTGGATGTTTCGAACTATAAACATCTCAAAAACATCAGAAATATGAGGAAGACAGTGACCCAGAATGTCACATCATTAAATGTCCTTCCTGTTGATTGCATTTACAAGGAAAAGATGCCCAAACAATTGCGGCATATTATCTTTTTCCATTAGTAAGCCAGTGGTAAGCTATATAATCTACCTCCCCGCTACTTGCGACTCAATTTGTTCAGTTCACTCAATAATTCATGTAGGTTCTGCTTTGCCCATTCGCATATGTTGGCAGACTCAGGATACAAAGTTTCCTCAAGCTTTCGGCGCTCCGGACCTTGAAGGGTTTGCCGATTCGGTAGCGCTCCGACCTGCAGGTTTTTTTCAAAAAATTAAGGTTCCACCCAAAAAGTCAAAGGTGCTGTCAAGATAATCACCTTGTACAGGGGAGGGGCTGCCAGCCCCCCCTCCTGCAAGGTCCGGAGCGCTACCGACCTTGCAGCCCCTCCCCCCACCAATCATTGGGTCATGGATTTTTGACCTTGCAACCCCCCTCTGAATTTTTTCCGACCTGCTGTGAAGATAATACAGGGGAGGTGGTACAAGGTCCGGAGCGCTAACGACCTTACAAGGGGATTATCCTTAATTTTTTGAAAAAAACCTGCAGGTCGGAGCGCTACCGAATCGGCAAACCCTTCAAGGTCCGGAGCGCTACCGAATCCGGAATTCTTACCACAAGGGAAAGCTTGAGGAAACTTTGTATCCTGAGTCTGCCAACATATGAGAATGGGCAAAGCAGAATTTTCAGAAATTATTGAACGAAATGAATAAAGTTAATCTCAAGTTTGAAGGAAACTGAGCTGAGTAAATCGTAAAGTTTGAAGTGGGGAAGTAAGTCATATAGCGTATACCATTCTGTTCCTCATGCCTTCAAGCCCACACCACGCCACACCTCAGAAAACATTAGTGAAGCAAGGGGGGCCATCCGTCACTCTGGTGGGGCAGGATTCATTCTCAGGAAAGAACACGAAACACCAATAACTTGTCAAGCATCTGAAGTCCACTTACAGGCAACAGGTCTGTGTCTGTTGAGACCACATTTCGCTAAGGTAGTGGCGATCTGCAGGCAATCAATACTCCGTACTTTATGGCTAGACTATGCTGGACTAGCATTCGCACAAGCCAGGGATTCAATCCAAACCAATTGCATGTTTGGTTACGGCTTCAATTTCTTGGTTGGGGCAATGGTATGGTTTCAAGTTTACTTGTATCATCCAGTCACAACCTCATTATTGATTTCAGGAACTTCTGAACAAATTGGATTAAGTCAGCCTGCCCAACTGACATCACAGCGGTTGGTGTTATCAGGGACTTTTGGCTTGGATTTTATTTGTAGGGTACCTTGTCAAAAGCTAGCCAACACATTGTCTAAAGCATGCAAAGTATGAAAAGCAAGAGATGGAAAGAAATAGAATGTCAACCTCCTGCTAATTAATCCCTAAGTCTGCTAACCAACTGATTTGTTGTTTCTATCAGTTAAATGTGTGCCCAACCTTCCAGAAAAATCAACAACGTCACCCCCAAAAGACATAACATGCAAACAATATACCAGCTACAGTGCGTATTCTTAGCAGTTCACGGCATACACACAATATACACACATACACACTACATACTCACNGTGCGTATTCTTAGCAGTTCACGGCATACACACAATATACACACATACACACTACATACTCACATAATACACACAACATACAACAACATGCACACAACATACAATAAGATAGCTAAAACATGGGATCTCGCAGCGAAGGAAAGCAACAAAAAGGCCCTTACCTAGGATGCAAAAAGTAAAGTGCATCTATGTTTACATAATGACATTCATGCAATCGACCATAACATGCTGGCTTCTGGATGTTTCGAACTATAAACATCTCAAAAACATCAGAAATATGAGGAAGACAGTGACCCAGAATGTCACATCAGCATATTTCCCCTTGATAAGAATAATGATAGGACTAGGAACTACCAAAATTCCATGAAACAGAGGCAGTGACTATTTGACTATGTTAACATTAGGCCAGATATACGTAGATGTATATATAGAGAAGCGTTCTAGACATGTTTAAAGCTTGGATGTGTTGGCACAGCACTTGGGTCTGGCATATGCAAAGAAGTATATAACAATGACCCCTTCAGACATCAGTGTCAGTGCCTGATTGAAGCTGCTATCTAGATTGTATAATACACGCTTTATACTTGTGACACGATGCTTAGATACAACTGAAAGTATTCCCCAACTAAAGTACAAACACCACATGAAACTTTGCGCAGACCAGACCATAGAAGTAAGAACAGCAATACCAACAGATCCAAAAGGACATGGAACAAAGATCCCTTTTCATGCTGGGAGCTACTGCTTTCTATGCGCTGAATTATATGTTCTAGAAATATGCCTATTCTTTTTTAGCGGTCTTTGGTTGCTACTCATGCTATACATCGTGCAGTCATGCTACTTGCGACTAGGTAGCTATTTAGCCTTGGCAATGTTGTACCAATATACAATTGTGTTTGGCCATGTAGAAGAATACGTTTGGTCCGGTACTGTCTTCCGGGCGACATACAACCAACTAGCCTCCAGAATCTCAGAGAAGGGGGGGGTCCCAATGCGCGCGAACAAAAATTTATGCTCTTTTTTGTTTTCATTTTATAGCTCTGATTATTAAACCTAACTTGCCGGACTTCTGTCGGTATAATTTCTATATTACTAGCAGGCTCATACAGCTCATTTCGTTTGTTTCACAATTTTTCTTCTCACAGGTGCAATAATACATTGTACAACGATACAAGGTTTGAAAGAAATACAAGCATATTAAGAAATGTTTCTCGGAAAAGAGAAAAAAAACGAGACATGCAAAACGCGGGGGCTGAGAGTGTCCCTTTCTGAGCGAAAAGCCGTTCACTGTACTTCCACACCAAGGCTTGCAAAGCCATATGTTCGCACTTTTTGGATATCATATCGAACATTCTTTTGAACACAGCTTCATACATGAGAAGAAACCATTTAGCCACGTTTTCCAAGGAATTTGATTTTGTATATGGGGCACAGACTATGAATATGTACATTGGACTATCAGTACACAAGCGTTCCCGCGTTCCCTCAGCGGGATGCCACCTCCTTTTTGGGCATCAAGAGCCCTCATCTCTTGGCCCATGCCATGAGCGACAAAGATAGAATGTAAACATGTGTAAACTATCCAGGTTCATTCACAAAGTGCATTTCTGGTGTTGTTCAATGGCAACGGTTTGTTCTGAAATGTTCTGGATAGACATGGGGGTGGGAAGTCTGCCCCTTTTCATTCACCTTGTCTTTCATGCCTTGTTGTAGGAAGGCAATGTGCACATGCAAGGGTAGCAGTAAAGTGCCAGTGCGTTTTCCACAAACACATCACAAATTGAGTTGTGTACATATATATATATATATATATATATGTGTGTGAATTATATGAAAAAATATATCAACATGCATACGTGCGTAGTTTCTTGTTCTGTGTGGAATGACCTTCCAACCAACCACCGGCAATTGCCAGCAATGCTCTCCTTGACACATGTCTGAACCAACAAACAAATCCGTTACTGAACCAATTTCGGACAGGCCAGACTCGGGTAGAATGGTTTTCTATCCCGTCGTTTTCTATGCCAATTGATAAGGGTATAGCAACCCTCAAAAAATACTTCTAATCTTACTGAAATAATGGTATTTTGTTGGTTACTCTAGTGATGTTCCGCCTGTGGGGAAATTCGCTTCCCGATTTTCAAAGAAACCGATGATGGAACTTTCTGGGCAAGGCTCTGGGGGTTTCTCCCATGATCCTTAGTAAAGTCTCACTGAAGCTATGGCTACTCATAGGAAGAGCCTGCAATCTGGTGCCCTAGTTCGCTAGTAAAGTTAGTCACTGGTACAACTGGTATCACTATATAGGGGTTATGGAAAATATATGTTAATATGGAACTAGTGAAATTAAAAGCCAACTTGTAGCTGGTGGGAAAAACCCGCAACATTGTCACTGTCAGCTGGGACGTGTTCCCCTCGTCAGCTCAACAATGGTCGATGTATGTCGATGTGCCCAGTAAACCAAATATTAATAACTAATGGGATTATATATATATATATATTATGGGATTTACCCTCAATTAAGGTCTACTCTTGTTTTGTGATGTTTTGTGGCTCTCATACCCGGCATCCGCGTGTCGCATTTTGAGCTTCACAGAAGCACTGCTCTTGCGTCAGAAGCCTCGCTGAACACAACCAGCCGGTGGCAATGGGGGCTGCTTGTTCCCAAAATTTCAAATCCGCCAACTTTTGATAAACCAGGCTTTATTCCACCAGGGGTCGGCTTCCTGGCCAAGATACAGCATCATTTCCAATTGAGATGCCAACCAATCTTCGGGATGGTTTCCCATGCCATGGGGAATCTTGGATTCTGATGACCATGCGTATTTGAAACGTTGGTTGGTATATACCTCCGTTTACGGGAAGAAATGGAAGCATTAAACTTCCCATCACCTCTTGCCTCAAGAATCTTTCATGGTGAACTTCCAGTATGTTGCGGGAAGCACGGGTTGAACCTCAGGTAATAACGGCTAATAACGGTTTAACCACCATGTTTTTTTTTTAAAGCTATATCATAGCCATCCCAAAGGACCACCTGTGAAAAATGCCTTTTACCCATCTTCTCCCAAAAACGTGGCTCCAATTATCAACTTCTCCAACTATAAACCACCCATCATGTTACATCATCCCATGACCAGGGCACACACCCAGTTTCAAATATAACAATTGGGGATGGGGTTTTGATTACAACTATCCCATCTTGTCCCATATCAGCCCATGATTTCCCCAAATCATAAATTAAAATCACGAAGCAGTTTCTTAGACTAGTGGGGTTTACCACAAAATGTGTCCTGATACATTACGAAGTGTTGTTGGTCATACCACTTTTTTTTGTGGGGCAAACACCTCCTGAAAACTAAACACAGCTGCGGGGATCTGCACCTGCCAATCTTCAATTGGGTTTTCCTACTGGCTCTAGGAAGGAACTAATGATGATAATCTTGGGTACACCAGTTCTGTTTACCCACTTAGCTGTTTTGGGGGGAATTACCTTGTTTAAGTCCAAAGACGTTGCCAAACCTTTGGTTCAAGGCCAAACGTGCCCCCATTGTAACTCCCGTAGACACCATTTCTAAATTCTGGATGAGTAGTGATCATAACTGGAATTCATAATCATAATCATAAAAAAACCCATCATTGAGTAATGATCACATCATAATGATAATAATTCACTAACCTGATTCGCTCGCCCATTCGCAGGAATGGGAAACCCCCAACATTCACCATTGCTCCAATGACGAAGCAGTGGGGTTGTTATAATTTATGCAAATTGCGCTTGACATTCTTTGGTCTACCAGTACCGCCCAATGAAACATGATTAGCATGGAACATCAAAACAAAATGTAAAGATATATACGTGCATAATAGACCTACACACATATTTTACTATATTTACATGTATATATATATATATATATATATAAATATACATATTAATATATGCCAGGCATCAAAAAACAACTCCATGTCCTCTGTCCTCTGTCCTCTGGTATTCCACATAGCTTTGAACATGGCCCATTTATTTATGGATGTTTACGATGATTTAGCCATTAAAGCATAGTGGCTTTTTTTAGCTACAGTAATAACCAGGGCGCAATTGATCATGTGGCTAAACTCACCAGCGCCAATGACAATGCGATGAAGCAACGCATCATGGGGCTGATGGCAGACAGCAGCAGCAGACGCATGTCCTCCGTAACCTGCCGTGCCGCTGGGCTTCAGACGTGGCGGGGCGGACGTGGCGGGGCGGACAATGATGGGTATGTGGTAAACCGAATACTGGGACCATTGTGGAAGTCAATGGCGGGGCTTGAAGGGAAAAAATCAAACGAAATGAGGGTCTTGTTTAAACATGATATTGATATCATATATATATATGTATATATATATATATATGTATGTATATATATATATATATACATATATGTATATATTGATGGATTCGGGTAGGTTTTTCTTCAAAGGCATGAAATGAACAAATGACCCAGAAATATTTCATCAACCCATGGTTACCAGTTGTTTGGGTTGGTGGTTTGGGTTGGTGGCTTGAAATTGTTTTGCCCCGGCCATTCTTGCTTGATTCTTGCTTTGGAGGTGTGCCTTAAGATACCTCAAATGCGGTTGGATCATGTTATAACAAAAAAAAGTCATCTTATGCCATCTTCACTACGCAATTCCTGTGAACCGAAGTTTAAAGACTTGTCTGACAAAACAAATGCACGCCATCAATCTATGGTAGCCAAGCTATGCATACCAACCTAGCCAACTAAGGTATTCTATTTTCCCACATTATCAAGTACATTCAAAAACTTATTATCTGGGTATATCTGGGTAATTTCCCATATCATAATTGTCCAAGCATTATGTACCCCATATCATTCCCATTGGGGAAATCCTGAGACTGGGCTTATTGAAGAATTGCCATTCCATATTCCCCAAACATGGGCAATCGAATTATATTTTGACCATGGACCATGGCATATGTTGTCTCAATCACCGTTTCTGTGAATTAACCGTCCATCTTTGCTGGATAAACTACCATCAAAAGGATTGGGGGCATTACTATATAGTGACTCTTTCTAGCCCGTTACATCCATGATAGCCTCAAAAATGGATCGTTTCTGATATCATTCCTTAGTTATTTCAGAACTATCCAATATCAGTATCAGTCTTCATGAATCACCATTTCTCTTGGTTAACCCCTTGTTTCGCTCATCAAAGTACTACCACCACAACGATTGGGGTCATTACTTTTGGTGGATATAAATAGGAGACAACACTAAATTATATATCATTTTTTCTAAAAGGATTCCCCAGGATGGGGACACTGACCTAGTAATCTGACCTTATGTGAACCCAATTAAAGGGTTCCCCTATCATTCCATATGATTCCCAAGTTTGCTGCCCGAGACCTCAGTCTCTCGAGATCCTCGCGTTCCTGGTGGATAGATGATGAGTCTGGCTCCGAACAGCCAATCCGCCCAGTGAACATCACTTGGACCCACAGTGACACCCTGCGGTGGTTGGCCTGCTGTGGTTCCTGTGCCGGGCTGCCAGCCTGGCCTTTTTTGGCATCGAAAGCCCGCATCTCTTGGTGGGCCGAGGCCATTAGCGACAAAGATAGAATGTAAACATGTGTAAACTATCCAGGTTAATTCACAAAGTGCGCTCTACCGTTTCCTCACATGGCCTGCACATCGTGCGCAGTGGCATGGCCAGCAAGCAGTGCTGCAATGATGGCAGATCCGTCGGAAAATGTCCGTAGGAAAGCTGATAGAATAGATACTTATTGAATCTTATTGGTAGATACAATAAAAAAGGACCATGTCATTAAGTAAGTTTAAATTGCTGGACCCAGTGGAAAAAATGTTTCCAAATCCATATGATGGTCCATATATGGAACAATGTTCTTCTTGATCAACAGTAGCAATAAACGGGTTTGCAGTAAATGCTCTATTTGTCCGATACCGGAACAATTTCATTATGTCAAAATAAACTTAATAGATCTTAATAGCATTGGCTTTTAACCAATCCCCACGCTTGATTATGAAAACCAGTATTTGGTAGACTAGCTGCATAATGAAAAGAGTAGAGCTGACCACTTTTTAACTAAAGGTACGCCAAAAGAAAAGGAATTGTGAAGAAGAGAGATGTCTTGTGAAGGCAATGTGAGGAGAAAGACAGAAAGATTGGGGAGATATGTGCAAAATTGGGCAGAAGGACAA
The DNA here is from genome assembly GCA_003297045.1 of Symbiodinium sp. clade C Y103. NCBI lineage: Eukaryota > Dinophyceae > Suessiales > Symbiodiniaceae > Cladocopium > Cladocopium sp. clade C. Next base: position 519,881 of record BGPT01000017.1, read on the forward strand.
CATGCAAAGAAAAATAATGACAGGAGAAGTTGTTGTCAAGAGCAAGAAGATGCAAGAAGGGTCGAAAGAAAAGAAATGACAAGAGGTAGAGAGAGAGGGAACGAGAGAGACAAACAGGCAAAGAGCACGAGGTCAACAGAAAGAGATGCCATCAAAAGTAGATAGAAATAAAAAGATGTCAAGAGGACATGTCAAGAGAAAGAGATGCCGAGAGAAAAACATGAATGGCAAGAGAAAAGAGAAAGAGATTCTGACGCAAAGCACGCGGAAAGACCTGGAAAGGCAAGTGATTGCAAGAGAGATGTCGCCGGCCCATTTCTGAGCATGTCTAAGGATATACTGATATCTGCACCATACTGACATCCCCTTGAACGATAAAAGTTAATTCCCTTTACAAGTATTCTTTTGATTCAAAAGATGTAGGACGCTTCACCGTATATTTGGAAGGTAAACAAGAGGGTTTGTCGGATTTTTCTGCCAAGTCCTTCAAAATCATCACACATGTCTCAACATGTCTCAAATGGATGGTAAAACAATGTAAAACAAAAAGAGAATGCAAAAACATGTTATGAAACATGTTTCACGAATAATGTTATTAAACATGTTTAAAAGAGTTTATCAACATGTTATTAAACATGGTTTGGATAATATTAACATAATCTTAGTTGCCCCATTTAAGCCCCTTGTTTCCGCATGAAATTCTTCGACGAAAATGGCTTCTTGGCTCCCACCAAGTAGCATAGAAATCTCCCGTTACAAAAAGCTTAGGATGCAAAGCAATGTATAGCATGAATATATATTATATGAATGCTTATATGTTAATTCAATTATATGAATGATCTGATTTTGCATGTAGAGTATATATATATTTACTATATATGTACCCATGACGTGAATAGATAGATGCATAAAAATAACAATGCACACCATCTACAAGCCAAATAACTCCTGCCTTTCCTCTCCCACAAACATAGGCCAATCACCGCAAACAACAAAAGAAACTGATTCATATTGGATGCCGTTCAATCAACATGTGTTGTAGCACGTGTTTGTCTGTCAGTCTGATTTCCCATCAAATCTGCGAAACTAGATTCAGTTGCACTAGACCATCCATCCAAGGTTACCCAATTCTATCACTAAGATTCACTAAGTATCTATGAGTATCTCATGGTATATCAGCTCTCTCTCTCTCCCTCTCCACATTTTGGTTGCTTGAATCCCCATTTGGTCTGGTGAAACCTCCGTTTTTGTTGCTTCAGAACCAATGTTTATCTCCCAAACAACCTCCAGTTTTACCAACTTCCATGGCTGTCCACGGGCCAACCGGGGGCAGCCAACCCCACGTCGAAACTGGCCAAAATTCAGTCTCCGTGGGATGATCAGATGAATCACATCCGGAAAAGCAATGTTCATTTCTTCTAGTCCATCCGGCCGATAATGTTCATTTCTTCTAGTCCATTTCTAGTTACTTATTGTTACTTGTTAATTCAACATCATGTATGAATTGTATTCCCATAGCTTTTGACATTGAAACCAGCAAAGAAATCGATCATCAATGGTCAAATCCCATGAAAGTCCCATTGAACTTGGTGAAAGCAGACCTGAAAATCTTAGTAAAATCCCATTAAACTCCAATTAAATGCCATGCAACTCCAATAAAATGCCACTAAACTCCAATTAAATGCCATTCAAATCACATCTTTATTGGCTCCGGTGAACCCAAAACTGAGCGAAGAAAATCCCAGCCTTGGTGCAATCCTCTGCTTTCACGTCGCCACAGCCTTTGAAGCTCGCCTGGGCAGTTGAAGCCCTGAGATTTTCCATGTGGGGTCCTCCAAAGGTCGGGGAAAATTCATGGGAAAAAATGATGCCCTCTGGTAAACATACAAACAATGGAAAATCACCATATTTAATGGGAAAATCCACGATGTCGGTGGCCATTTTCAATAGCGAACTGTTCGTTTACCAGAGGGTAAACATGAGGATCTATTGGAATAGATTTTGCGATAGGAATTTTGTCAGGGGAATTTTCATGGTGTATATTAATAGTGGATGGTAAAGCATGTAAGACTGTCCAATTTTGTGGGACTATCATGGAGATATATTGGAACATACAAGCTATATACGGCCTTCAAATTCAAGTTTCTGTTTGTTTTTAAAATGTGTTTGAACTCCGATAACTGCTGGTGGAGATCACTCTACAGTTGAACGGGTGCAAGTAAAAGAACTTGTAACTGCCGGGCCAACACTTTGCTATGTGTGGAATAATCATCTTTCATCGGTCAACTGTTAAGCATTTCCGGTTTTGGTATGACTACTAAACAAATAGAAAAGTAGAATCATACTAAAATGGTGATAATTTTTGCTATCGTTTTGATAGTTTCTACAATGATAATGGTGATCCCGGATGAATGGACCCCAGGGCTGCTTACCTCTTGAGGGTAATCGCCTTTTGGGGATGACAACCCTAATTCAGTCACCAAATTGTATTAAACCAGATGGGGTTGTCTGGAAACGTTATGGAAATATATGGACATATGGGAAGCTAGTGGAACATATGGAAATGCATGGCCATAATTTTATCACTTCACGGAGAAAATCAATGGGAAAACAATGATCAAGCAGTGGATTTAGGGTATACTCTCTCCATCGCTATCTGGGGGAGTAGGGTATATCATATGTTCAAACCCAGGTTGATAGCTTGGTTGCAGAAAGAACGTGCAATCACTCACTGGATTGGGTCTAAATCATGGAAGAATCTATGAACCGTCATGGGTTTGCCAGCCAAATCTGGGAGTTTCCTGGAAATGGTCTCCTCAATCATTTTTCTGGAGCAAATTAGAAACACGTTTTAGTCTCCTCTACAAACATTCCTGAGATTGGAAAATGGATGGAACATCATGGAACTATCTGGCTCCGGTTGGTTCTGTCAACCAGCACTGATAAATCGTATCAACATCTCTATATATATATATATATGTATGATAGCCTATGATAGTCTATATGATGTATAGCTGTTCATATCCAGTGTTCCTGCACATCAATTGTCAACCAACATTTTGAATTACATCCCAAATGTGGGAGGGTCCCACTTTTATCGAGACAATGAATTATTGGGTTGATTGACAGGAGCATCTATGTACCCCGAGACAAGGCGCGGTGTTTACATCACAAGAATTGATATTTAGATCAGTGCTGATGCCCCTGGGAAGAACATGTACTACTATAGCATATTGGTGCGCTGGGCTTGTTTACAGTAAAGCTTTTCCGTAAAGACTGGTCCTGGAGAATCAATGTTCGCCATCAAACAAGCGGGGCCTTATGTGACGTGACCACGAAAGATGTTGATTTCAACTTTCAACATGTTCAATGGATTTAACTAACCATTGTGACACACGATCGTCTGGAATCTGGAACCTCCTGCACTTTGAAACGGCAGTGTAAGTTACACCAATCCCAAGCACGGTAAAGGGATAATGCCACTGGTGCAGCTGGGTTGTGATCCCGTGTTGGTGCATGGGATAAATTGGAACTAATTCTTGAAATCCTGTATGAATAGATATACCCTATTTCAGCCTATGATTGGGAATTGATCCATTGAACCCTATGAATTGTAATGTTCTCCTTAACTTCTAAATGGCTTATTGTTGGGATACACTCCAGTTTCTCAGATGGTTGCCCCCAAAAGTGTGTCGCCCTTTCGAGGTCCCCGGCATCTGCAGATGGACAAGTGCTTCCTGGGCGCTGGCGCTGATCCACTGTGGTTTATTGATGGATACTGCCACTAAACCATGGATAACATCAATATAGGATTTAATGGGATTGAGAAACCTTGATAAAATCAATGTTATTGATGCGATCCCATTTGAATTCAAAACAGATTGAGGTTCCCTTTAAATCCTTAACACACAGGTCGCCAATCTTTTCGTTTTCAACGACGTCTCCCATATTCGGCTCATGTCTGCACATACTTTGGCTCAAGTTCATATGGATATTGCCAGGCGAGTCTTGGCCAACTCAAAGTTCATAATGTGGATCAATCTCATCCCTGTTTCTCCAAAGCACTTTGGTTGAACCCATTGGTTAGTTGGTTGTATCCCTAAGCTTCACCCATCGCCGGTGCAAATCATTTTTTCACCGCTAAACCACATCTCTGATGGAATTCCCTGCAGGGGATCACCCTTAGATGAACCAATGCCTGATGTGGGTTCCCAGTTCATGGGTAAGTCCATACTCCGCAAAAAGCAGGTAGGTTCACAACTGCCCTTTTTTCATGACTGGTCAAGCTTGATCAACTATCATTTATCAATGATATCACCATATGTCTAATGCTTTCAGCCCATATCAATGATGAGTAATGATGCTTGAATCTTATTGAATCTTCATATGTGCAACGGTCACAAAATGGTACATGGATGTATATGGGGTCTGGTCTTCCCACCATAATTCGGATTCCTTTTCAATAGGCAAATGAAATAACTTCTGTTCATGGATTGATGGCCATCCCTTTCCATGGGAAATCAAACATTGTACCATGGCATATTTAAGCAATTAACAATCAAGTCGAGGTTGCTCCCAACACCTCGGGCAAAGAAAGGAACACCGGCCAAATCTTGTTTTGGTGGTGGTAAGTTTCATAAAATTCCAACCCGCTCCGTGGCAATCATTGGTCTACATTTATACCACCCAGAAAAATGGCACAGATCCTCATTATACCCCCCGTTCTACCACCAGGCTACCTCCATTCTGCAAAGTGGCCACGGTCAGGACTTGGTTTACAATCCCAGAGAACTAGTTCGTTGTAGCTAGCATAAACCCAAGCGACAATCCAGTCTTTTGAGCCAAATTAGCCAACAAACTGGGGGCCCGGCCCTATACCTCCATTTATCTGGATAAGTTGCAGTCATTCACTGCCCTGAAATCAGGTCACCTTGGGATACTTACACCTACAGTACCTTCACTCTCATTCCATTGGCGTTATGATTCATCAAGATGCATTGCTGATCATCTTCTGTTGCTGAAACTTACCCACCCAGGGTGTCTTAAATCCAGAATCTATTTCAACCCTGTTCTGTCTATGTCTACGTTTATGCACATGTACATGTATGATCATGTATGAGTATGTGCAAGTGTATCTGCATATTGTACAGAAATGATACATGGGATATACTCCAATAAGCTTCATATTTTGTTCCGCCCCGGCTCTGTCATCACCCTCTCCCGGCAAGTTCGGCCCAGCCCCCCAGCCCCAATCAATACTGGTTCTCCTGAGTTTCTCCTATTTTCTCTAGACTTTCACCCGGATTTCCAGTGATTTCCAATGATTTCCAATGATTTCCCCGATTTTCTCTTTCTCTAGACTTTCACCTGAATTTCCGGATTTCCAGTGATTTGATTTCCCCCATTTTTTTTGGCACCACTTTCTGCGAGCCAAGGCTCCATCAGGGCAGCATTGATTCCCCTGACAGCTGCCTCCCTTCGGACAGCTCACTGCTGCCCCAATGGAGCAGGCACCCAGCATCGGCGCTGCCTGGCCAAAAAATGGGTGGAGATGTGGCTATTTCACACTTGGAGGATCATCGCACTTATAGTAAGTGGTTGATCATCCTATATAATCCTGGTTACTAAGTCCTCTAACTGAGTCATTCCACTTATAAATGCCTTGTAAGCCTTGCAACTTGCAACTCCAGTTAAGTACCAGTTCCCAAGTGAGATAATCTTTCAAATCGGGATAATGATGATTTGCCTGAAATAATGGTGGTATCCCTGAAATATGTCTGGATCTTGGAAACTTGTCCTTGTGGCTGTGTCTAAAAATGGGGTATACCCAAATAATGTGTATTTCAAAGGGGTTATGATGATGAATCAATGCATTTAGGTACCATGGTTTCAACCAAACCTATTTCACCGGGAGAACTGGATAGAACTGGTACTGGCTACGAAAATGCTGGAAAATCCTGACTTTATTGTGGCCTCTTGATTGACAATTAATTCTGATCATTACGATTTCTCTTGTGGTTTATACACCAGCTCAATTAGGATCACTGTTGGGCGCGGATTGACATTCGAAACTTCATGAATGAAAACCGGTTGATTTCCCCTCGTTTTTGGGGGTGGTGGATGTTAATCCAGGAGCGTAATATGCGCAACACCAATAGCAAAACATACCAAACATCACCACAAATGGGTGGTATAAACCATCCCGAAATGGTAGTTGTTTATGGCATTGGGTTTCCCATCATTAACCACATTTCTACTTCCATTCACGTTTAGTTTCAGGGGTTTACTACTCCGAGGTTGACATTTCCCCGCCAAAGTTAGCCAGTGATTAAATGCCATCGCATTGGTAAGATGCATCAAGGAGCAGGGTTTCCCGCATTTTTGATGAAGAACAATTCTCCATCTCCTGTTATTGATGATAGCTGACCAGAAATGGGATAGAAATGGGATTGCAGCCATGAAATAGCATGATGAATACTTATACCGAAATTTGCGATAGTTCAATGAGGTCAGCCCCAAACGAATGCGGATTTTGGTTGATTAATTGGACTCTTAAAAAATCGTGTGGTCTGTGACCAAAATGGTATGCCTCCAGCAAGACCAACGAGAGCTTTCCAAATTTCGGAGTCTCGGGCACCCCCCTTATAATACATGCAAATACCCATTTCTAGACTTTGAACCACCTGAAAGCATACAGTCGCCCCAGGCCGTGTCGAGGCCGCATCTGCTTTTTTTTGGACGAACAGCCCAGTTGGTCTAAAAGTCGCATCACGCGATGGTGAAGCTCTGAACACGGGCGGGGCGGGGCGTAACCTGTTGCAACCATACACCCTGATCTTCTCGTGGAAAAAAACGACCTTGTCATACATAATGCTTTCTATGAAGGAATTGAGCCAAAAAGAAGAGGCAACCATCAGTTAGAATCAGATGGAGATAGAACTCAATGCATTTCACAGCACAAAACTAAAATAATCCACATACAGCATGAGAGGTTTTTTCGGAATTGAGGTCGTGTGGTAAACATTCATCAACAACAATTCCAGTACATGGAGCAACAATTGGAAATCCCCTATAAATGGAGGTGTTAATGGGAAAATCACCTATAAATGGTATGCTTAAGCAACTATTTTTGGGATGGAATGTTGAAGTAGTTTTGGAAGGCCAGGGTAAACTCAAGTAGCACGCTGAATTAGAAGCTGCAAGTGCTCTCTGTCGCACACGGTCGGTGCGTTGGTCAGGTCTTTCTCGGCAGCTCTTGGGCGATCATCCCTTGAAAACAGCTCAGCAACGATATCCATGGTGCTGGTTGAAATCTGACCCTGGGTCCCGTCAAAGCGGAGAGGTCTGCACCTGTGAAAATGAGGAAACATGTGGAAATGTGTTGGCAAGAAGATCATGTTCACTTCATTAACATGACTCAATCCACCAACCATTCATCAAGGTCTCCCCAGTATTTTCACCACTTCTACAGATTGAAAATGGGCGCGGTCCCAAGCATGGATCGAAACGTGATCCCCGGGATGATCATCCAAGCATTGGAAACTTTTGAGCAGGCAGTGGCCAGGAATCCTTCAATCTGCTTCTGCAATTCACTCTGTCAATCCGATCAATCCGAATGATATTGCGAATTTTCAAGGGGGGAACATGATAGTCATAGAATTTGGGCCGGAAATTGAGTTGCCTCATCCGGAGTTACAAACCTTTCCGGGCAAAAAATCTTATCTCACAGTGAGGTCTAACATCCCATGGACTCCAACTCGACACTCACCGGCCATGTCTGCCTCTGCATCCTACGTATTGCATACGCTGCCGGCTGGGCGGTTACGGCGCCAAACAGCAGCCGCAAGGCCGGGTTCAGCATGCCCGCGGCCTTGCTTACACCGAGGACAGCCTAGGCTGCCCATTTGGCCCCGCTATTCTGGGACTCGGTGTGAAGAAATGCGGTCCATGGATATCCACGGTGAACGAAGCGAGCATCCTGGATTTTGCATCGGGCAAACTATATCGTTTATGGTAGATATATCTTAATGATTCTTAATGGTGGTTGTAAACCAACAAAACACAACTGGGGGCACTACTTTGTACATCCCCTGAATTGAACCTTGGGCCCCTCCGGTTTCCTCCAAAAACAGGGGGCAGAACTCACAATAATCGGCCATTTCAGGCACCTAAATCGGAGATGCACTTTATAAGGCCTACCTAAGGCCTATGTAATAGAAGGGGATTTGTCCCCAAAATATGGCTTGAAATGGTCCGGTACCTCAATTTTAGGATCCTGAAATTATCATATGACTCGGGATCACAAACTGAGGCTTCACCAGCCAGAAGGTCTCGTGTTACCTCCAAATATTCCGTCCCAGAATTCAGGTACCGATGAGGCCCAAAATTCTTATCGAACACCAATCCCTCAACAGGATTCAATGTTTTTGAGCCACACCCAAATGTCCCAACTGGTGGATTCCATGATTTAATTAATTGGCGGCTCAATCCATCTGAGAAAAACATATATGTTATATAATTGGCATTCTACCATGAGGTAAGATGGAAAAAGCTACATGCTTGAAGCCCAGTTCCATTGTCACTTTTAGGTCGTTTAAACAGACATGTTCAATCAATAATCAAAGGATGCGAGCAACAGGAATGTGAAAAAGCTGCGCCAGTAATGCAAGCAAATGCAAGCGACATAGACTTCGGTGACCATCCATCGTTGAAGCTGTGAAGTCCCGAGACACTCAACCACAGGACGCCCTATAGTTTCATTCCAAGGCTAGGTACCTGAGGTATGGCCTTGAGGTTTCCCCTCAAAACATCTGATATGACATATTAACCATCTCCGTTAATCAAAGGTGGCAATGGAACATCCACAACTGATACATGATTTTCCCATCCATTTATACACGTTGGATTACCAGAGGGTAGTGTATGAACTAGGAAAAAAGGCAACTTTAAGAAACTTTGGGAGTAAGTTTCTGTAGCGTCACCAACCTAGATTTCTAGTGGCATCCGGGTGCCATCCTTACAATTCACCCATTTCAATAGGGCATCGGCTCCCATACAAAGTGGTGCCATCCAATTGGGGGCACCATATTGCAATTGCCAACCTGTCGTTGAATCCATTTCTACGGTGCCCAAATGACCTGTTACCAACGCTTCATATTTTACCCTTGAACATCCATGTGTTTGTTGGTTCGGAACACCTTCCTTTGCTTGTTTGTTTGTGTTAATCCCATTTTACTTGCTTGAATTCAAAGGTTTTTGGATTGGCAAAATGTGTCTCAATAAATCGGTCATGTTGTAAAATTGAATTCATTAGGTGTCCCGTATTTTGAGGATGAATGAAACCTTCATTAACTCTGATCTCTTCCAACATTTTTATTGTCAATTAATTACCATGAAAACTGCAATGATCTCATCTGGCTGAATTGGAATACTGCACTAACCTGAAAAAAAAGGCATTTGCATGGGGATGATTCCCTTTCTAACTCTCATTCCAGTGACGTCATTCATCCAAATGTCATTAACTCTCCAAATTTGCTGCTGGAATGGCCAGCTTTTACCAGGCAGTTGACCCTTCCATATGTTTGTTGGGGGGAACAATTACATATACCACAGGCTCTATGTAACAGTTGGTACAATAAATCCCATGATACACCAAAAGACTATTAGGAAATTGTCCCATGTATGGTACATTCAGCTACGTTTGGGTTGGTGAAAGTTCTTACCCTAGAGTGACCTATAGGGTTGCCACGAAGTCATAGGTGATTGATTTTTGATAAACTGCCAAGAATTGGTTGTTTAGTTTATTTTCCCAACAACATGGCAGGCACTTGACAAAGTTTTACCAGGGTTCGAGACATCTCATTCAACAATCCAATTGAAATTTCAATAAGTACAGTGTGGGATACGTCTAGAATATGTCCATCAATAGTGTTTCGATGTTGTTGGTAAAATATGTATGGCAAACAACTTGGATTTGTTTCAGCGGGCCACAAACAATTGAAATGCTCCCTGTAGATTCCAAAAATGGTGGATTTACCACTGGGAAAACACCACAAATCCCTCAGCAAATCTTCGCCTTGTTGCTAACCAATTTATTTCCATTGATTCTCATTAACTAAGAAAAAAAACCGCACCATATATCCAACTCACCCCATCAAACAACGCCCGTTTTAACCTGACGTCTGGTCACCGCGCCACAGTCGACGCGACGAGCGTGCGAGGCAGCGGCACCGAGCTTGCGTCGGTGCCGAGGTCGACCCCCATGGGTCGCGGCCCGAGCCGCGCCCTGCGCTCCGGGGCCAAGTGACGTGCCAAGTTGTTTTCGAAGTTCAACGACTGGGATTTTGGGTGCGTAATTCACAAAGGTATATAAAGTGCCTATATGCAAAATATATGTATATATTTATATATATATATATGTGTGTGTGTGTGTATATCTTTTAAACATGCGCATGGATATACATACATATACATATATGTATCTCTGTATATTTGTTTGTTCCCGTGTAATAGTTAAATCAATAACTGGAGGGGCACCGCCTTGCTCCAATAATCAAACCTGGCAAGGAAATATAAGGGACATTACCTTTGAGGATTTTGCATTCGGGTTCGACTACAAGTGTGTAGCTGAGTCGGTGGAATCAATAAGCATGGGTCAACAAATTAGTTGGATGTATGCATATCTATATGTGAAAAATGTTAAAAAAATTGACGGTCTCGGACCACTTTTGGAAGTTAAGATGTGGAAAAAGTGCACGGCGCTGTGGCGCGAAGCACATTTGGAAGTAAAAAGTGTTAAAAACTGTCACCTTCGGAGCACTTTTGGAAGTTGAGATGTGGAAAAAGTGCACGGCGTTGTGGCGCGAAGCACATTTGGAAGTAAAAAGTGTTAAAAACTGTCAGCCTCGGAGCACTTTTGGAAGTTGAGATGTCGAAAAAGTCAACGGCGCTGTGGCGCGAAGCACATTTCGAAGTGAAAATCGTAAAAACGTGAGGGTCTCGGACCACTTTTTAATCGATTCGATGATGATTCGATGTCGAAAAAGTGCACGCCGTTGTGGCGCGAAGCACATGTCCATGTCAAAAGTGTTAAAAACTGGGGGTTTCGGGACGATTTTTGAAGTTTGGATGTGACTACGCCACAACTACAAGTACAAGCACAAGCACACTTACAACCACAACTACAAGCACAACTACATTACCACTACAACTCCCACTACAACTACAACTACATTACCACTACAACTACCACTACGACTACAACTGCAACTACAACTACAACTTCAACTACATGACAGCTACAACTACAACACCTGCAGCAACTACAGCTACAACTACAACTACATTACCACTACAGCTACATCTAAAGCTACAACTACAACCACAACAACAACAACAACAACAACAACAGCTACAACTACAACAACTACAACAACCACAGCAACTTCAACTACAGGACAGCTACAACTACGACTACAACACCTACAACAAGTACAGCTCCAAGTACAATAACTACAATAACAATAGCCACTACAACTACACAACATCACACTGCACTGCAAAACAACTACAACTACAACTACCACCACGACTACAACTACAACCACAACATCCACTACAACTACAACTAGAACTACAACAACTACAACTACAACTAGAACTACATTACCACTACAACTACCACTACGACTACAACTGCAACTACAACTACAGGCACAACAACCACTACAACTGCAACAGCTACAACAACAACAACAACAACAACTACAACTACAACTACAACTACTACTACTACAACTACTACAACTTCAACTACATGACAGCTACAACTACAACTACAACAACTACAACTACTACAACTACTACAACTACTACAACTACAACTTCAACTACATGACAGCTACACCTACAACTACAACAACTACAGCTACAACTACAACCACAACTACATCTAAAGCTANTTCAACTACATGACAGCTACACCTACAACTACAACAACTACAGCTACAACTACAACCACAACTACATCTAAAGCTACAACCACAACTACAACTACAACTTCACTACATTACAACTACACTGCGCTGCCTCCAACCACCTTTCGATCCATGAGTGGGTTCGCCCTACCGCTCTTGCATCCCACCAACTCACCTCTCCTATAGTTTGCTATTCCTGAAACTTCCGCCATTGCCTTGTGCGGCACTACTGGTATATATACATACATGTGCAAACAAGGATGAGATTGTTGACAAAACAACCTCATTAAAAGAGTGGGGCATCGCTTTGCATGGGTGTGTCTACATTGGTGTGCATCCCACTAAACATTGCCAAAAAACAAATCAAAATGTCAGCCCGACCAAGGTTGACCCAATATAGATGCGTGAACCAAACATGGGGCCGGATTTGCCAGTGCTACCCTGCTGTTTCGAATCATAGTCATAGTTTGCTCGATGATTTTCCCACGTAAATGCCCATTTATAGTGGCTTTTCCAATACATTAAACTGGACAGTTTTTTTCCCCCAATGACTTTCCCATTTAGCGCGGGGATTTTCCCAACCAGCCATGTTTGATTACCGGATGGCACCCCCTTCCACTTCCACAGCCTTCATTCGGGCACAGTCTCGGAAGCCTAAGCTGCCGAATGCGTATTTGCCAGGCGTAGATGGCTTATCTGGCAAGGTGGATAAGCTAACCATTTTACGGTCACATCATGGGATAGTAGTGTAACATGTGGCAACCCATAAAAGGCTGGGACTTCCACCATCCCCAAATGGTAGTTGTTTTATGGCATTCGGTTTACCACATTATATGATTTTATCATATTTCATCCAGGGGATTTCATGCAACAAAACATGGATATCATTTGAAATCATGAGCATGACCGGGGCTCCTGGGGTTTACCTTGCACTTTGATTGAAAAGCACTACATCTCCGGAATGTTGGAGAATTCCTGATATGTCGCAGGGTTGACCCCTCATCCATCCAGTTACGCAATCTACTTCAGTTTGCTGCTTATTTGTGCGTACATATATATATATATATATATGTGCATGTATTCGTATCACCACAAACTGGCTACACTCCGCTGCTTCACTGTGAACCCATCCCAGGAGATCCGAGCTACCTTTACAATGTGTGTGCTCATGGTAATATGTCATTCACATCTGTTGTGCATTGGAGAAACACCTATGAAGTTGGTGATTTTTTAAACCACCATCACTACAGTACATTTCTCTTCAAATCAATACATCATCTATATCCATTGTCCACGATTCCCATACATCATACGTTGTTGCTGAAATTCCCAAACCAAATGCAGGTCTCTAGCTGAGACAAGCATCTATTCCCATTCTCTATATATATATATATAATATATATATATATATCTCTCTCATGATAGATCTACCCTATAAATCCCTATAATGTGGGTAAAACAATAATAAACCACCCATTTGGGAATGGTATATACCACCCATTTATGGTGATTTAGGGGATGGTTTATTATTTGTTTTCCCAACATTAAAAGCTATAGTTTTACCACCTGAACTATCGGATCAGCAATCCAAGCTTCGGTGGATTCCTTGGAGCCTTTCGCCTTCAAGCGCTTGCGTCGTTTGATCTCACCTCCAAGGGACGTTGAAGGCCGCCCAGGTTGGGCGGCTAAGGGCGTGACATGGAAAAAGGGCAGAAATTGGGAGAACAAAACACGGTCTTATGAGGTTTTAATAGGCCAAAATGATGTTTTTGCTGTGAAATCCCAGTGAATACTAGACCACAATCAACAAGCATCAGGCTTTGTTTTTAATGATGTTTACAATGGAAAAAACATTGATCGATGGTGGTTAAGAATAGTATTTCACCAACAAAGACTGGCATTTACCATTCTTTACCCTACAAATTCAAGACGTGAAGTTATAGCATCCAACTTGGGGATACAGTTCATTTTAACTGATAAAACGGGGCATGAGCTAAGTAATACGTGTAATGGCCCTTAATGGTTCGATGGGATACTGATCAGGCCTACTATTCGTAGGATTTCACTAACAGAAACCGGACTTTTAACCAGGGATACTGCTTGGAGATCTAAACTTGCGGGTGCAAAGTGGTGCCCATGGATAGAAATTGTGGTAGTGGGGTCGTTTTCACCCATCCAACTGCAGTCTAGCTCCGCCATGGATCCGCGTCTCAAGCTACTTACATTAACCAGCTTAGCAGGGCACCGCTTTGTGCTGGGGTGGGTGGGGAGTTGCTTGGCGGTCGGTAGCTGGATTATAGATGTTCTGTTTAATTTGATGGCTAATCATGAACATATTATTCATTATAGATAATAGAATTAATTTGGATATGTGCAAATGATTCTCTAGAATTTACAGTAATTGCTATCTGCACATGTTTGAGTGGATAATTTCCACTGGGACTGCATGGAGTTGCTACATCCTCTGAGACATCCCTGGTGGATGGGAAATAATGACCCATTTTGTAACCACAAGCCATTGAATTAGGTTGGATGAGATTGGTATTTATGTAGAACCACCACATAAACCATTGTTAAGCTAGTTAACAGTAAATCTGTAGCTAAGAATTAAATGTAATGTTCGCAAACAAGGATGAACCATCCCAATTCTACCACAAATGGGTGGTAAAGACTATCAATCCATATGGGTATGGCATTGCTTTACTAACATTCATTATCTTTAATACCCTCTGGTTATTTAACATAGCCATGGAAAATCCCCTATAAATGGAGGTTTTAATGGGAAAATGCTCCAATTAGCAATTTTCCATGGCTATGTTAAATAACCAGAGGGTAACAACTTTTCAGCAGCAATAACCATCAAAATTCCATGACATCCCATGAATTTCAGCACCGCGGACCGCCTTTCTTGCACAAGTGGCAGTATGGGCACCGATCGCCTTACGTGATGGACAGCGGAGGACATAGGCGGGGACAGCAGAGGCCAAGCTAAAGAAAATGTCAAGCTGTAACCAGCAGAGATGGTGATTTTATGGTGATTTAATAAGGATTTTAAGGATTTAACCAACAAAAAATGGGGAATATTCATGGGATTTACCCTTCAAACAAGGCTGGCTGAAAAATCCCCGAACGAAATGGAGTTTTTTTTTTGCCGGGAAAATCATCGAACTCGTAGTGAATTTTCCATTGCCGCGTTTGATTGCCGGAGGGTAATCATGTTGTTTAAATTTGATGTTCTTATCGTTGGTTGGAAAAAATGTGTACAAACACTTCAATCCACCAGGTGTTGTTGTCATAGT
This sequence comes from Symbiodinium sp. clade C Y103, assembly GCA_003297045.1. Taxonomy (NCBI): domain Eukaryota; class Dinophyceae; order Suessiales; family Symbiodiniaceae; genus Cladocopium; species Cladocopium sp. clade C. Next base: position 535,155 of record BGPT01000017.1, read on the forward strand.
GTTCAAATGATATCGTTTCTCCCATGGTCCCTTCATCTGAAACCAGGTGTGATCCCAGGGAGTGCCCCGACGAGCCCCGACTAGTGATGCGTTTGAAAAAACAACGAATTCACCTAGTTGTTTCCACCAACTTAGCCATCATAAATCAGCTATGCATCCCATTAAATCACCAATCCTGTTGATTAAAACACAATTTTCCGATGGGATATGGACACTTTAAGTTTCCTCTTTGAGGGAGATCACCTGCGAAGGGGAAGCCCGGCTGGCAAATCTTATGCGAATTCCTGGCTAAGATGCGTCTACGACATGTCATGTGAGCGAAAACGCATATGATGCAATGATGTGCATACACATTTGAAAATAAATAGATTATTAACTAACTACATAACTAGATAAATCTATATATATATATATATACACAGCGGCATAGCGGTAAACAGACATATTATATATATATGATATGTGTGTGTGCTTCTTTGTTCCTGGCTTCTTAGTCCATATCCACAGATCTGACCACATGCCAAGAAGTAAAACATCAACCCATCCATCTCCATCGCTCAGCAGCCATTCCGGCACCCATCCGCTTTGTATAAGAAATAACCTGAGCAGCGGCGGATTTGGGGCCTGACCTGGATCATTGGAAAATTTCGAGTTGATCTGAAATAGTTATTGCCCTTTACCAGTTGAAGATTAGGTAGAACCCCATGGTTTGTGGAATGATAACCCCATTTACAAGCATTTATAACTGGTAAAGCGCTTCAACTGTAGAGAAGAATGCCCTACATGACCATACCATACCTATATGATCAAACAAGGCTAAAATCCACACACGCAGGACCAAAACATGTGATGCATTCGCAATGCCGTGGCCGCAGGACATAGTACCCTGCAGTGCAGGCCCGCCCCGCAGTTACTCTGATAAACACATCCAATTGTAGATCCCCTCCGGTCATGAAACATGACCATGGACAATACCACCTTTTATAAATATGTTTGTTGCTTAAAAACTTACAACCTGTATCTAAAATTCAATGGATTGGTTACTGGGAAAATTTTACCGGAAGCCATTGATTTTCCCATCAAATATAGAGGTTTCCGGTTTCAATTTTCCCTTAAAACAATCCAGTGAAAAATCAACCAATGGATGTCCATCCCTGCACAGGAGCCCCCTTAAAGAGTCGGCCTTAATGTTGGATTAAGTGGGATTTATATCTGGGGGATATATATATATATATATATATAGAGATATATAGATAGATAGATAGATAGATATATATATATATATAAATATCATGATATATCATACCTACCACCAATTAACAGCAACAAATCGGACCGGAATTACTCTATGACCAATCTATATAATTACAACACCCAACTGGTTCGGTTCATCCAGCCACGTCGGGCAAAACTGGACAAGCACTCCACATCACGTCACCACGACAGCTGTGGTCTTTGCGTCTCTGCAATTTCTTCGTGGTTGTAGTGTCAAGGGCGCTTTGGCCGCTTGGGCTGCTCCGATCGCTTCCGCCTCCTTGATGATCTATTGCGAGGTGAGGAGTGTCGTATCCACAGAATGAGCAGAACTCAACCAACTTGTGACACGTCACATTGCAGTTCTCTTGGTTTCTGCGGAAGGTTTCTCAATAAATTATATTACATGGTTTTGATCACGATAGGATTCTCAACTTTGCTAGCTTCTAATCATTTCTAATCTGTTGAAACTAATCCATCATCCGGCCCCATCCACGTCTCAGATCGGAGCTGGCAAACTCAACATTGCACAGGTTTCGGAATCAATGACATCATCTTCACGATACTGGTTTTGTGTGTTTTTGTATGTGTCCATCATGATTGCCTTAAGTTTCCAGCTTCTGATCATTCTCATTTGTTCAAACGGAAATGCGGCCCATAACAAATCTAAGTCCTTACGGACACATTGCCGTCATCAGGGCATAGCTGGTTCCAGCTCTTTGGATCTCCAACTTCATAATCATATGCATGGCCAACCTTATCAAATACCCAGTATATACTGACAAGAAAAACATGAGGATGAGAATAGTTTTGCCATTCCTCCAATTCTGGCTGAAAACGAGCCGCTCGTGTTCACCATGATTGCCGTGATTTAGACATGATTTTTTGCCTACTGCACATTAGCATTTCAAAAGCACTAATTCAAATTCCCCATAATAGATCTAATTTTGGCCATGGCCATGGTACATTCCCCGAAAAAAAGTTGCTTTACCCAACCCTTAGCACCAAGCCCAAGAGACCGCAAGGCTTGCATTCTCCGCGGTTGTGGGCCGCCTGGAGGCCCAAGGTAACCATCAGCAACATTCTGGTGGAATCGTTACCATCACCACAAGAATCACCCAAATCCACAGGTACCCTCCAGTCAACCAACATAACTATGGAACATCACCATTTTCAATGGGAATATCCACTATTTCTATGGCCATTTTCAGTAGCTATGTTGGTGTACCAGAGGGTAAATATCTCAAACATGGGAAGATTTACCTAGAATCACTGGGCATATCAGAGGATTTTTGCATTCTCCAACCATCAATGGAGCATGTTCCATCACGGAGCTTGCTGGGGGAAACCCCCATCCCATCCTGCTGCCGGGCGATCCGGCCTCCATTTCTGGAAATTTTGTGCGCCATGACCTCTGCCTCAGACACAACGAGTCGTGCAGCTGGGACAAGCGGACTTAGTGATGTGGCAAGTTTATGGATTGGTTGAAGGGAACATGGTCAGGAAACACTGCGTTGTTTTTTCCGCAAAATAGACTTCATGGTAAGGAATTAATACATGCGCTTTTTTTCCCTCAATCAAGTTCGGATGTACACACACGCACACACACACACACATATATATATATATATTAAACACATTGACTTTTTTCTGTCTTTTTTGGATGCTGCTACGCACAAAAATTCAACAGTTTCCCTTAAGTGGTACGGTTCTGATCCAAATTGGAGATGCAATTTGGATGTCCACCCAGGAGGTCTGGGATAGAGTACAATGTGGGACCCCCAGTTGGAAGTTGGCTGGTTTATAAACCCCATGGCCACTATAGTTTTGAGCATCATGAAATATAGTGAAATTTAGGAGTTCACCGACTTAGCTATGATTTGGGGGGCCCCAGTTTGTAGGAAACTGGTCCATCGCTCCTCCAATCGCCGACGAATACACTCTGATTATTGAACATAGCCATGGTATAGATCGACCATTAGAGTCCACTATTTTCCAGTTCGCTAACACCAGAATGACATAATCATCATGGTCAAGTGATCCTGTTTTCCAGTCAGTATGGCGGCTCCCAGCAAAGCGATAGCAAAACCCGGAAAGTTCCTTGAATCCCATCACCTCTTATATCAACATCATATACCCTGTGATTATTGAACATAACCATGGAAGCCATGGCACATTTATAGATGATTAATGATTCAAGCTGATTTACCTATTTGAAATGGTGCTTTTCCATAACCAGAGGGTAATATCATATCATATTATCATACATTTCCCTTACTGGAACCCAACATGTAATTCCCCAATACTTCACGAGCGTACACAACAGGGATGCTATTGGTAGTAGCTTCATTCAACTCCCACGTACCACGAACGCCGGTCGTCAAGCGGCAACAAATTGGGAGGAGCCGAAGTCCATTCCTTCTCCAACTTATCCTGGACGCTGCGCCGATGATCCGAACCAGTTTCAGGAGCTGTTGGTGCTATCCAGGTGATCTTCTATGTGTCATTTGGCACCATGTTTACCGGTCAATACCCCGGTTTCTTTTTTATATGATCTAAACGTAGATAGACAGAATAGGGCCCATATATAAATGCACACTTACTTATTACTTACAATGTTGGTTGTATGCATTATTGTTGCTCTTGCCAATTTAATCACCAACGAATGGGTGAATATCATGTCTTTATATTTCTTTGTTGGCTACAGGCGAATCTTGGGGCCCCATCTCAGTATTGGTGTTTTCTTGGTGGAACATCGAGGGTGGGCTGGAAAATCACCTGACAATGGAAGTTTTACTTGGAAAAACACATAGGAAACTATCACAAATACGAGAAAATACGAATACCCTGTCAATGGAGGTTTTAATGATAAAATCATCTATGAATGGTGGATGTTCAATTCTCATGTTTCAGTACCGAGGTATACACTCTTGATACTGCCTATGTAAATAGTTGCTTGGGTCAATACAATAGTAATTTCATTGTCTAACAACCACCATGTATTAATATGTATTAATATATTTCCATCTGTACAGGTTAGATCCCAAATTTCAAAAGAAAATCACACCTTCTTTGATGCTTGCCTTCCAGTAATCAGTAAACCAACATAGATATGGAAAATCCACCATCGAAGTAGAATCATTTCCAAAAATCCCACACATTTCCATATACCCTCTGGTAAACTAACATAGCTTTGGAAAATCACCATTTTTCATGGGAAAATCCACTATAAATTGCCATTTCAATAGCTACGTTAGTTTACTGGAGGGTATTTCCACAGCTTTTTGGAGCATCTCACTGGCAGCTAAAAGAATCCCCATCATTGGCACAGATTGACAGCAGCATTGCTGTCACGGCCCACCTCTGTCCGTGTCATTGAGGACGTCACGGGGATATTATAAAACGTGTTCCTGAGACCGTGTCGCAGAGTGGCTTTTCGGCTGCCATGAGGACGACACGTTTCTAAGATATAGACAAGTTGGATGGCAGTTCTGTCATTGTTTGTTGAGCCCCATTAACTATTTTAATCTATTTTGCATATAATTGGATAGACAGCTACCACAAACCACAGCTAGACTCAGAATTTTACAGCAACTTCGCTAGCGGACTGAGGAAACAGCTTGTATGATCTGCCAAATTGGCAGATTCTCTTTACATCAATCAGAATTCAAAACCTTACGGAGGCCAAATATGCCGAAAACTATATGCCTGCTTGTGGAGAAGCATGAAACCATGAAAATCAGTCATTCACCGAATGACCTACTATTTATATATAGATTATTTTCCCATAAAAATCTATGTATAACATATTTTCCCATACGTTCCGCAGCATTTTCCTATGATATTCCCAGCATTTCCCGGCTATAAACCTCCATCTTTTATGAGATTAATTATATTAGATTCATCCAGCGGACGCCGAGCTGACAACCACCGGTTGTCCTCGGAGTCCTGGATCTCACGTATGCGGACCAGACTCTTGATCTCCAATTTGCCGAGAAAAACATCCTGGCGCGGTGGGCCCGCAGCGAGCGAAAAACAAGGGCAGGATCCAGATTCTGGTTCCTTTGTTGAACCTTGTTCCCTTGGATCTTGTGCTAGAGTTCACAGGTCCAAGCCATGCGAAATGTGTCAGTTTTATCCGTTCAAGCCATGCACGTTTCAGAAGTGTTCATGTCTTTTCCAATGTCTATCAGAATGCGTCAAAGTTTGGAAAAGTTTACGTGTCGTCTCGAAAGAGTCGCTGGCTTCAGTGGCTTGAACCAACAATGAGTTCAACAAAAAAAACATCCAGGGAGATGATCCTTTGGACCAGTCACTTGAGTTGGTAACACTGTAGTTTTCTGGAGTTACTGGCACCAACCAAGCCATCTAGGGGTCGAGAGATCAATGAAAACTGCTACATGCTGCCTTTTCAAACACCTTCAGTCAGGGATTTTCCATGGCCGCTTTGACCCCTACGGCACCTCTTGCAACTGTTCATTGTAATCCACATCTTCGGTCAAGTCACCTCAGCATTGGAACCAAATGGGATCCAAAGCAAAAAAACCTTTCAACATAGAACCGAGCTGAAATTCGAACTCAGCTCCCAATTTCAAGGCTTGAATCCTTCAAAGTCTGGCCATCTTGGTGATTTGCGTTTGGATTCTGCCGTATCCCAAGTAACATATTCCGAACATATTTGAGGGTCACCTGAAATACCAAGTATACGACTGCTGGCCCCTGAGTACCAGCCGAAGCTCCGTCCATGTCGTGCTGGGTGCCCCCAAGTCCCATTGCTACAGTCATCGTCGTCATCATCATCATCATCATCATCATCATCACAATCACAATCACAATATGTTTCGTTCAAATTTCCATGTGATCTCCCATGTTCAGAGATGCCAAACATTATGGAAGCGAAGTATTCCACCATATTCCATTTGAGTCGCAATGATCACAATATTGGTAAAATGCCGGAAAGTTGAAATTGTTCCTGGTTATCTACATTTCTGCTGGTTTATCGGATCCCCTAGCTATTGGGCGCAAGCCGGTTTCACTCTCCCGGACTATCCCATTCCACTCCCCATGCAACAGGCAAATACTAAAAATCCAATGGTAGTCATCGTCAATTGGGTTTGTCTGAAAATATGGTACCTCTAAACCCATTGGTTAATGATCATAATCCCCATTGGTATACCATGGTATACCCTATTTTTAGACAAACCCAATTGGTTACATCCTTTTCAATGTGATATGGAAGCGCCCCCTTTTTTTAATTCACCCCACTTCCGCTTGACCAACTCTGACTTCAGGGACGCATCTTTCAGTCAGGGAACACTATAACCCCCCAAGATTTTGCGTGGTACAACCCCCAACCAATCACCAACGAACTGCATTTACGTTTTTTGTTTGACACTCGAATGTAACCCATGTACACCTGGAGGATTCCCAGTTGTTTCAGGTTTCAAATATGGCTTATAAACCACTTTGTAAAGCATACGCCTACAAACAGGCTGCTTTTTTCCTGAATAGCCGCCAGTCTTTTTCTCGGTTGCCGGGATGGTTACACTGTTCCAATTGCAACTGCCATGATATTGAAACATGTTGGGGTATTAAAACCATATATAACTATCATTTGGAACCCGTTTCTACGTGTTTACCCAGTTTATACCCCATTGATATCCATTATTCATGTTGTTCATTTGCCCGTCGTAATTACCATTACGAGAACTATACTTCACTTATGCCAGCATTTTGTTGGTGGATAAAAATTCCCATGTCCTACTGGTGAATTTCCACAATACAACCCATTACCAAAATCATGCTTGTCTTCTAATCCAACAGGTACTCAACATGAATACATACATGACATTCCATAGTCTGCTTTTCGCAAAATCATCCACATCAATGGCTACCCAACTCTACATCGGTGATGGTTAATTATATGGATTTGTCTGAAAATATGGTACCCCCCAAAAAATGCAATGCAAAAAATCATAATTTTCCCATATGTTCCTTTTGAAATGGCAATTTGTTTAAGGGTATACCATGGCGACCACCCCATTAGACACCAAAAATCGCTGGTGCCAAGTGGCTCCACTTCTCCATGCGTGGCATCTGCCTTGGCTCGGCCGCGCCCTCGGAGTCCGTGGTGGAGAGGCCGCCAGGGGTGGACGACATGCCTGGCGTAGAACTGGGAGAACTGGGGGAGGATTTCACTGACTGGATTGGTTGCTGGGAAAATCTAGAGGAAACCATGGTTACTGGATTTTATAGTGGATTTTCCCATGAAAAATTGTGATTTTCCAATATCAATGGATTGGTTTGAAGGGAAAATCGAAACCGGAAACCATGGGTTTTCTCCGTGAAAGTGATCGGGGTTTCCGGTGTCATTTTTCCCTTAGACCAATCCAATTAACTGCTGGAAATGGATTTTTAACTATCTGGGGAAAGATGATCTAACAGAAATTAGCTTTGGTAAGTTAGAAATGAAGAGAACATAATTCACCAGGTTTCAATCAATCAGCTGAATATTTCAGCCAAAAACTTTGGGATCTAACCGATGGAAACTTGTTGGGTGAACTATCTGGCATTTTTTTTGCAGAATGTATAAGTTTGAGTTGTACCAAACTACCCATCAAAGGTTTCCCCACTATACCATATGAGTTGGCAGTCACAATTTTGCTTGATAATTTCCGTATACTCATCAACCTTTTTCTTTGAAGCTGTTAGACCGAGAAGAAAAGTCTATAATTGTCCAATTTTCGGTTGGTGGAATCCCTATTGGAAAGAAAACGTACTACTCTAATGGTTGACCACCCTCACTTTATAACCAGTATTTTTGGTTGTGCTCCCATATGTTCTCATTGCCAGTATGCCAACTTACTGGTCTCATTCTTCTAATAGTTCAAGCAAAATAGTGGTTGTTTTGTTGTTGTGTTCCATCTTATGTACCCCATGTACCCAAAGCTTGTATAGTGCACCGGGAAAATTCATCACCAATTGAAATAGATCCACTTAACTCCAGGAAAATCCTGTTAAATCACCAATTTTCCCTAGATGTCTTGCCCACTGCACTAGGAAAATCCAGCTATATCACCAATTTTTGGTAGATTTTCCCTAGAGGAGTTCTCCAAAATCTTCCCCCGGCTCAGCTGCAGGTCCCCAGCTGGTCCTTGTCCCCAGCTTTCGTGCAAGTGGCCAAGCATCAGCCGGTCAGCTGGTCAGCCTGTAGAGGCTGTTCATGTTGCACTTGTCTAGCTCCTGCCTATCTATATATTATATATATATACACATATACACACACATTTATGTAGACAAATCAATCTTGTCAAATTCAGTTCGCAAAAATGGGAAATTGATCAGCAACAGTGTCGGAATGGATGTTAAGGTTCTGAACATATACTTCAGTTCAATTGGTCACACAGTTTGCCCAAATTTCAAGTGATGCTCAAATTCCCCAAAAGCTGAGGGCAGTGTCAACGTAGTACCTTTCCAGGTACATGATGGTTTCAGCAAAGTGGTTGTCTCCCTCGTCACTTCTATAAGTATATACTCTGACTTCTTCATTTCATAAACTTGCATGGAACAATCCTACAAGCTAGTGCCTCCCGGTCACAAGTTGGTTCATAAACCCCATCAACCATGGATATATCCACTATCAACCCTCCCTATCGGTATCTAGGGGGCACCACCTTGTACAAAATGATCATCAAAAACCACCAAGAAGAAAACAAACAAATATAGATGAATTTCCCATTAAACCTCCATTTATAATGGATTTTCCATGATGTTCCCATATTTCTCCATACTTTCCAATGTTTTTTTCCCGAACAAACATATTCTTTTAGTTCGACCCTGAGCCATGCCAACGCGCTGCCAGGCAACTCTTTGGCCGCAGGGTGCGTGAATGGCTGGTCAACTCCGCCCCCCCCGTGAAACCGTCGAGAGTTCTTTCTCGGCTGCGGATGAGCGGCTCGTTCAATGGAGATTGAACGATGTGGTGCCGATAGTTGAGGAAGTTGCTTTCTGACTCTGAAACTCAGGTTAGTGATGAATACTGTATATCTACACTTTGATGGGGTTCATGGATGGGGGGTTATAACGCCACTTTCCTCTGAAATTATCAGGGGTCAACTCGATATTTCAGGATGATAAATGCCGATCAGTTTTCAAAAACCTTCCTCTCAGTTGAATGATCTGAATGCTAAAGGAAAAACACCTCAAGTTGCAAGTTCTATAGACTTCTCGAATCCTAGAAATACTCATGATAAACCCCTGTTATCCCAGCAATAAACCAACGGAAACCTACCTACAGAGCGCCTTCCTGCATTGTATCTAAACGACTTTTCCTTGGTGCTTGGCAAATGAGACAAGCGTTTGAACTTTTACGAAACTATGTGGAGAATCCATCCGCACAAAACATTTAAACAAATCTAGATCTGCATGGCTAGTTGATCCCACTTAGTAACTAGTTAGTAATCCTACTTAACAAGTATACAAGTCGCCTAACTGGGGTTGCCCCATGGCGAAACCCAGGTTAAAACCAGCCATCCACAGTGGCCACTGTTGGATCACGCCTGCGGCGAAGACTTCGGCCTGGGTAAGGCGGTCATAACTTGGTTCATTCACTATTCATTCACCTACCCTCTGGTAAACGTACAAAAAACTATGGAAAATCACCATTCTTAATGGGACAATCAACGATAAATCACCATTTTCAATAGCTATGTTTGTTTACCAGAGGGTATAGTTCTGCATAGTGATGCCCGCAAGATGATTTGAATTTCACACACGTATCAAAATGGCAGAGGAAAGTTAGATTGAAACCCAACTCATGTTGGGAGATCGGGTTTGTACATATCTTGATATAGATTTTGATATAGATGCATATAGTCATCCTGGAGTCCATAGAATATTGTATCACTCCAAAATGACATGAACACTTCCATACTGTATCACTCCAGGATGACTCTCTCTATATGTATATGTGTGTATTGGATTAGTTGGCTGGCAGAAATTGGCTCCATATTCATCCATGAATGTTAGAAGTGTGCACCCGCAAACATGAACGGTGAACTACGCAAAACATACAAATACAAACCATTTGCGGGTCCATTGATACCCCATTTTCGTTCGCCATTCTGAGGATCAGCACAGTGAGTGTTTGGCCTACGCATATGTTCTCTATTGGTGCAAACAAATCCGCAAAATCCCAACATATGGAGGTTTCGTTCACCATTTTCCTCAGTCCACCAAAAAACTGCAGCCCCACGATTTCATGGCCATAACTTTATTGTGGGCCCCTCCCCAATTCTTGATGCTATACCTCACGCAGCGACTGAATCACCCCAAGTTTTAAATTGCATGGTTTGCGCCCCTGAGACTTGGCCAAATCATGTTTCAAATTTGTTAATTTTTGGATTTCAATCGGGGAACTTTCCCGTAGATTCCAGACATTTTTGTGAACTAGATCTCCATCTTTTATTCGTACTAATGTTTTTGGCAAGTCCCCCAATAATTCTATACACATCTACATTATGTATATATATATATAATACGGTATCGGTATACATCATAGATCAAAATAGCATGTATCCCTTGGCCCAGCGACACGGCCACCGGCTGTTCCGCTTGCTGCGTGCCACCTGGGCGTTGCGGTTGGTGAGTTGGGGCCTGGTAAAATGGTGATTTCATGGGTTTTAATGGGTTTTTTAATGGGATTCAATGGGATTCTCAACCGGAAATAACCACCATAGTTGGAATACAATGGATAATTCAACACCGAAAAAACATCTAGTTATGAGCTGTTTTGAGTAATAATCAATAAATAAGTGTATGGATAGCTACCCTCTGGTAAACTAACATAGCTAACTGGAAAATCACCATGTTTAATGGGAATTCATCAACTATTTCTATGGCCACGGCTTCAATAGCAAACTGTTAGTCACTACCAGAGGGTAAATCCATGATCTTCCATGAAATTCCATGGAAAATCACCAATTTTTTGATGCTTAAACCATGGTTAGTCATTACCAGAGGGTCCAACTTCAACCAATTTCATGATCATCCCATCTTCGTCCAACTCCCTGGCAAAGCCATGTCAGGCACCTCCGCAATGATGGATGAAGCGCCTCGGCACCCATGTCTGAAGACCCCAGGCGCGAGCTCGCGGTGTTTTTCAAACCCCAGGAATCATCCGTTTTCGCCAACTATGTATCTGCAGATATAGTTCATGGGATACTTATGGGGAAATTATAGGTAACCATCAATTTGGGAGATATTTCATGGGAACATATGGGAAAATAGATGCTGGGGAGTAGCGACTGGGATTAATTGGGATATGTTGGGAATATAGCCTAGCCAACAATAAGATGATTCAGAACCAAGCATCAAAACAAGTCTCAAGAAGAGTAATGAAGACTAATTTGGGGCCCCAAAACGTGATATTTGTTGGTGTATAAACCCCACGTTGGTAAACATATGTAAACATCGTTAGGTTTGCGATGGCCTATGGTAGAGATATCACTATAGTTCCTGGATGTTCCCGGTGTGTATCAACCAACAAGCATGTCACTTTTTTGGGCACGGAATGCGAAATACGAACTTGCCTCAACCTTTACTATACATCTTGATGCGTATTATCCCATTAGAAATTCTCCCATGATATTCCAATATTATCCCCAACTCAATTATTGATGATTAATGTCCATTCAAAAACCTAATTTTCCTACTGAGATCCTGATCTCCCCCAAGACAAACCATCCACCACTACCAGTTGTTACCCTGTGCCACCAGGGCACGCCCCATGTGGGGTGAAGTGTCCAGTGGTAGGCTCGAACAAGCTCGATGACCAGGCCTATATTCTGTGATAGGCTCCGGTCTCGGGTCTCGGTCTGAATATGTTCATCGAGTTTTTTTTTGCTGGTGGATACCACGAAAATACTAAATCTAATCTACTACGAAATATGAAGACGATATCACAGAAGTTCACGAAATCTATCACTAAAAGTTGGATTTCACCTGTCAACGACTCCGTAAACTTGAAGATCGACCATTGCAATTGTGCTAATACTGATATAGGTTGGACAGGTACACCATTCCCACCTATCGCCGTATTCATGGCGGCTAGTGGGGATTCTGCCTCATCTTGCTGCGGAGTATAGGAGGACAGCTGAAAGGCACCCATGCTCCACTCCGAGAACCTGCAGAAGGCACTCCGACCATTTTGGGTGGATTTTCCCAGCTGATAACACCACTGAAGGGTTTTTCCGATTTCAAGTCTTAACTTTGAGGCTTGGCTGGACATGATGCAAGAAAAATCTAAGGCGAATGCATCTTGAAATGGTTTTTGGATGTCCGATATGATGACAAACATTGACAAACACACATTTTCTGGGCACAATGCCGGGATGTTCCCATGCCATCCATGTCAATCCATCGGTTTGAGACAATCTAATTGGCCACCGCAAGTTTCGCAGTTGGATGCTTGTACTCGGTAGTGCTCCCCAGTGAAATGCTGGCTGATTTATAGACAACAATAACTATCTTGAGATATATCTGCCACAAACCACAGAATGAATTCACCTGGTTGGTTTTTATAAACCCCATTCATAGTTTTATATAGTTTTATAATGTTTCAAATATATTATATATATATATATATATTCCCCACAAACCATAGTGATCCATAGTGCATCAAACCATAGTGCATCAAGTTATGTTCACCAACTTCGCGCATCCTCGGCCGCTGAGCCAAGGCCAGGCTGAGCCAAGCCACCAACTGATGCGGTCGACGAAGCCAAAGATCTCTCGGTTTTGCAGCCCATTCTGTGGGTTCCTCGGGCGACCGAAACGGGGGAGGTGGTTGAATCCACATTTTTCAATCACCAGTAAATCCAATGATCATTGGAAATATTAACCATTAATGGGGATTCTGAATTCTAATCTAATATATATGGGATATGAATTAGAATAGTAACCATTATTAATCACCAATTCCCATCTTTTTAGGATTATGAACCACTATCCACAACTAGAAATCATGGTGATTTGTCTCTCCAGCATGCCAAGTGTCATGAGCTCCTCCACAAAAGCCACCAGTTCTTGCGCTTCGTTGCTACCCATGGTGACCTTCTACGACAGAGGTGGAACTGGGTGAAGTAGCCATGGTTAATGCTGGTGAAAACGGCTGACTAATCCTGGTGTGCCCCAAAGAAGGCATGATTGTGTCAGGATAATGGTTGTATATATATATATATATACTGTAGTTAGAATGGACTATGATACCTTTCATGATTTCATTGCCAGTCTGGATAGAAATGGGGAATCCAAATCCATCCTCTCTAGCTATCAGGTCACCGATCAGTCCCAGCTATTGTGATGTGAAAATCAGGGTACCCAGCGGCTTTTGACCCATAGCCATACCCTCTGGTAATTTCACATAGCTATGGCAAATCTCCCCGGTTGATAGGTAAAGCATCAAAATCATCGAACTAAAGGCGCTATCCATACCGACGCGATGTTCAATAATCAAAAAGGTAGATCTCGAATTCATGTGGTTCATAAACCAATTCACAGCTGGTGAATTGTTGGAAATTGTCGGGTATCCAGCCAATCCCCACAGGTTCGGTCACCTCCCCAATGATCGTTTTTTTCAAATAAACCCTGATTAGTGGTTGATAGTGGTTGAAAAAGGAAATCCACGGCATATTTCTGGGGTTGCTTGGGTCATCTAATCTATCTATACGTCTTATTCTGCATCGTGCTGTATGCCTTGAAGTTGATATATTTTTAAACACGTACATACTCCACATTTTATCGCAGAGTGCCTTCACATTCTTGGTTGTGGCTAGTGAATGAACATTACAATCATTGGATTGGATTAATGGGACAATTTAAACCGGAAAGCCCCATATTTGATAGGTTTTAATCCATTGGTTTCCGGTCAAAATTTACCCTTTGCCCAATCCATTGATACAAGAAAATCACAATTTTTAATGGGAAAATCAACTATTTCTATGGCCATGGCTTCAATAGCAAACTGTTAGTCATTACCAGAGGGTAATGAACATGATCTTCCATGAAATTCCATGGAAAATCACGATTTTTGATGCTTAAACCATGGTTAGTTAATGAACATTACAAGAAACACCTAACATCATTTGTTCCTTGGATTCCAATCCCGCGCGACCGTTGACACACCTCCGTGAGCCAGATCTTCTTCGGACGGCGCCCGTTGCGGCCCTCGAGGTCTTCCCGGAAGACCTCAACGGAGCGCGGTGCGGGAGTTGATGTGGGGATGTAATGAGATTTCATGGCATGGATATGGTATGATAATACATCTATATACATATATTATAACTATACGTACATAACAATATTACTTGGAGTTGAGGATATCTACTGTAATGGATGTAATACAATGGATTGATACTTTGTTGGGAACTTAAGGATGTAGTGGGATATAACGAACACAAAAATGGTCATGGCTAGAATGGAAATGATTCTAGTGGAGATATGTTGGGATTACATTATGCGGTATGAGAGGCTATATTAAACTTGTCGTATTTATCAACAAAATTATGGTTGTACTCAAAAACAAACTGCTTTCACAAGCTTGATGTGATGCCAAATCATATCCCCAAACCTTGACCAAGTTGGTCTTCAAACAACTGTTGGACTTGTGGTGGCTAATAGCTCGATCGGGGCCTTCCTGCATGTATGGAATGTATAGGAACTGCCTTTTACACCCAAAATGGTCCAGTTTGCACCTAAATCACATGCCAGCGCCATGGTAAGATAAAGTGGACAGCAAAAAACATGGCCATTTGCCATCTGAGCACTGCCTCAAAATCCACTTGATCCCCACTGTCGTCACCACCAATCACCATGTCTGGATTCTCCCCCTGGGTTGATGATCAAACCATCTCAACACCCGGCTTCCAAACCGCCGTCCAAACATGATGTGTTTCACCAGAGGAGACCCGGATGCAAAAACAAGTTGTGATGTGGCTGTGGTAAACCCAATTGCCCAATTTCATCAACCCCAATGGGGGATTGTGACTATTATCGGGCTTACCAAAAACAGGATGGAAAACATGGCGAATAATAGAGAAAACCATCAACTTGTGCAACATTCCCCCGTGCCCTTGGGGCCAAGGAGTCAGACCTCATGGTACTGCTGCAGTTTTGCTTTGATTTCCTGCGCATTGCCTCAAGGCGAGGGGTCATGACGAATTGAATCCACCAGGCATGGAGCAGTTGAACAGAGTGTTTGACGATGAATGTAAAATTCATGTACTTCAATCATGTGTTGCCTGGATGTACATCACACTTAAGTCATTAAAGTGCAAAGAAAGCATGGCTGTGACCATAAGACAATGCTCTAAATCAACAAATCTCTCATCTAGGATCATCTCGGATGTGTGGCCAGTCCTGTTCCCGCATGGTGGTGCCACTCAGTTAAAACTAAGAGTTGGGTTCATTTTCAAAAGCCACCATTAACTGTACAGTCATATCTACCTTTATACTAGCCAACGCTATTTAAAAGGCAACTTAGCTAAGCATTCCGACCCGGAACACCACAAAAAAAACACGACCGGCAACGTCTGCGCGGCGTTTCTAAGCTCGCGACGAGAATAGGCATGGATGGGCAAAGCCTCAATGACATCCCAACAGTTGGATCCTCAGTTTAACCACGGAAGAAATGTCCAACTCGAAACAGGTGCACGAAGCTCAAATTACCCTCTGGTAAACTAACATAGCTATTGAAAATGGCCATTTATAGTGGATTTTCCCATAAAAAATGTGACTTCCCATAGTTGTGTTAGTTTACCAGAGGGCATGGGGATTTTTCACATGATTCAACCATCAGTTTTGGTACGAAACAATGGGACATTATGGGGATATCATGGATTTTATAATCAACATAATACGATATACTGGATATTAGATTAGAAGGTACTAATATGCCAACGGCCATGGAAGGTATATTCCTAATTGGAGGTACCTACCATATATATTAGGTCTATGTATATAAGGTGCATATGAGGGGATATGGACACTGACATAACCAAGGATGGGGATATCAATGGATACAACCTGGCTGAATGAGAGGAAGTCACCAACCTGAAAATAGCTTCAAAAGATAAGTTATGCTCTTCAAATTGGAGAGGTATAAACCAGATCTATTGAAACCACTCACACATGAATATGGCCAATGTTGGAAATAAAATACACATATAACTATGTGCAATCAATATTACACATATAAAATACGTAAATGTATAAAGCATCATAAAACCTAGTCATTCCAATTCTGAGCAACATATCAAAGTAAGAAACTGTCCATCCAAGCGTTCACCGTCTTTCACCTAGATATCAGCTATATATCCTCCTTATATGTGGCCTAAATCACAAAGGCGAGCAAACAAGAAGGCATCCAAGGCACTTTGTCCCGTCAAGGATGTGCAATTCAAGGTCCTTGGCGGTTCTGAACAAGTGGTGTTGAAATTGACTACCCAACCAGGTGTTTGCAGGAAGGTAAAGTAGCAAAAGTGGTGATTGAAACTTACAAAAGCAGCGGTTTAGTACTCGAAAATGGTGGGGGGAAGTGGCAGTTAAGGAGTTGGACCCATGGCATAGGTCTCCAAAAAGATCCAATAATGATAAAATTGTTGTATTTTTTGGAGGTGGCTTTTAACCATTAACCATCACAAATGTATGCTTTCAACCACCCAAAATGAAGGCTTATAGAAACCCCAAGGGATTGTTTGGTCTTTTATCACTTTTTTAGGAGGATTGCTCGTTTTTTCTGCATTTTTTTGGCCTTTGCTATCATCAAGAAAACTGTGAACATGTTCCAAATCAAGTTGGACATATGACATCTGCAAAAATAGCCTCGGGGAATTTGCCAATTTATCCGCATGATAAAATTTGCTATACACACTAAGTACTAAGCCACCTTTCACCGGTTTCTTCCCAAAGCTATATCACCCGTATCCCTAGGATACTTGTTGATTAAATCACAAAAATGAATCCCCAAGATGATAGTTGTTTGGTTGGTTGACCCATCCACAGTTTGCCCAGTTTTCCCCAAGATTTCTGCCCAGCTTCAACGTCTTTGCCTTGAAGCTTTGAAGCCATCCACGGCAGAATTTCAGATTCAGAGGCGCTGCCTTAGTCTGCCATCCAACAGCTCCATTCACTGCCAGTGATTGGTGATACACTCCTGGAAAATCAAACGTGGCAAATCCAATCTTGATTGTTTTGATCATTTACAAATGTTTCTTTTTTCCATTCAAAACCTCCATTTACCAGGGACTGTCCATTCATCTCCTCCACGTGGGAGGTCATCGCCTTCAAAGTGCAAGCATTGTTCCAGTATGCAAATCTTCAAAATCTGTAACTCGGCAAATAGGGTGTCCTTGCGGTTATTCGACTACTGGGATTTTTTGTCCCAGAATTGTTCATGTTTTTGCATGAACAATGCCATGCCGGTGTTTTTTTGTTCACCTCTCACTTCTTACATGGCTTCGTCTGAAGACGGGGCACCCCCAACATCGAATGGGTTACCCTCTGGTAAACTAACACTTTGCTATTGAAAATTGCCATAGAAATAGTTGATTTTCCCATTAAAAATTGTGTTTTTCCATAGTTATGTTAGTTTACCAGAGGGTAAGTTAGAGCCTTCTATGTGGAGAAATGGACACCACATGGCACCATCCTACTGCAAAGTACTGCATAAAACTATCCAGTGCACCAAGGTTTCCCCACTGTATCCAGCTTGCCCCTCCTAAAAAACGGAACTCTTATCACAAATCCACAATCAGCCGTAAGTTTCGCGATTTCATATTGTTCCACAATGGTCCTTGAGGAATGTCCGGCATTTTCCATCATGTTCCACCATTCGTTTGATGATATGTTCATCGTAACTTCCATGTGTACTGTAATGATGGAGATGATCTATAGTAATTATCCACTTCCCAGGTTTTCACCATGAAAAGGATTTCCCTATATTTCTATCATACCTAGATATCTACTTTGGGCTTGCTATCAATGTTCACCTGCGGCAGGTCTTCGCCACCGGTCGCGGTGAAATCCCACCGAGGAGCCGGGTCCTTGTGACAGTCATCCACCGGACTCGCGGCTTGCGCCATGGAGGGAGCGGCGAGACGAGTGAGGCGTGCGCCTGGGTGGAAGTGATTTGTGCAACCCCAGTGATGGATGTGATTTGATGGTTTATACAACCCATGAACATCCATGAATACTAATCCTTTCCCCCTAATACTAAACCCCGCCCCCCCCCCTTAATAATAAACACCTCAGGTAGTTTTCATTATTAGGGGGTGAAACCCACAAATGGTAGGTTTATTTTTAAATTGTTTTTTAAAGGGGATCAATTAAAAGTCAAATTGGCCAGCCACAAATTTTCCAAAATTGGAGATGGACCCTAGTTTTTATTATTTGGGGGAGGTTTAGTAATAGGGGGAAGGGATTATGGTTCCTATGGTTATAAGTATCATAAACAATTGGTATTGGAGTTATAAGTGATATTGGTTGGTTTCTAAACGCCATGAACTAAGCCTATAAGCATCATTTACCATAGTTATCATCAACTTTGCTATCTAGGGGGTACCACCCTTGGGATTGAAGTCCATCATACCGGCCAAAATTCTCTGACTCATGGGATTCATAGCCAACCTTATGATATCTAAGTCTGTAAGTGGTGGTAATATACCCTCTGGTTCTGACTAACAGTTTGCCATGGAAAATCCCCCCTAAATTTAGGTTTCTAGCTGGGAAAATCATCCAAAATTAGCCATGGCTTCCATGGCTACGTTAAATAACCAAGGGCAATACTAATAAACTGAATATTGGAACCACATAATAATATACATACGTCATCATGTATTGCAAAATATATTGAACAAAACATTAAATTGGCAATATACTGCATCGTTTATACCTGGGTAAATTATATCATTTCACTGACCTGAAATACAGCTATTCTGGAATAATAGGTACCCCTTACTCAACATTGCTTCAGTACATCATAGTATACCATATAATTTGCTTATAATATAGAATGACATATACATAATCCAATCAGAATAATCATATGTCAATGTCATGCAATGTATCCTTTAACAGCACACAACTATTCATTCACTTTTCGAGTTCTGCAACCTTTTGTGGAATAATGTTTTTAAATTCTGCAACAAACCATTTCATGGGTTTTCAATATATAGCACTGATATCTGAGCAACTTGTAACTTAGCAAAAACACGTGACACATGTTCGCTAGACATGTATGTAACATCGGAAAATCAGAAACTGCAAATCATTCTGGGACCATGTGAGGTCCTGGGACGATCATGTTCCGGGAAACCATGGGCTTTTCCACGTCTCGTTTCGTTAGTTGTACCCTATCCTTGGGGGAAGTTCACCCAATCCTAAAAACATCCTTCCAAGCAGGGCCTGTTCTTTGTACCAAGAACAAATTAAAACGACCAACCGGCAAGTGGCGAGATTTAGAGGCAAAAAGGCATATATCACCACTAAACAACAGAGTATAAGTGGGATAATCTCAAATGGATTAAACTACCCTGGTCAAATGGAGATCATATCAAATACTTGTGCACAACACTCTGGAATATATGGTGGTGTCTTGAAAAGGAGATCCCCAAAACCATAGCTTTCAATACTGAACTGATCTAATTTTGGATGATTTGGGGGGAAACCCCCATTTTAGGAAAACTACATAAATATTGCCCTATGGTTATTTAACATAGCCATGGAAAATTGTTAATTTTGGATGATTTTCCCACCAAAACCTCCATTTTATAGGGGATTTTCCATGGCTATGTCAAATAACCAGAGGGTATTATTAGTCAAAGTCAATGTCTCCTCCCCAAATTGGAGGTCGTCCCCAAACAACTTGCCGTTAAACGGCACCTGCTTCTCGAGGCACCTGCGGCTGTTTCGACGTCATGGCATGGAAGCCACCAAGCGGCTAGAAGTAGGCTGAAGTGGTTGGGAAACCCTGAAAGACCCTGAAAATGGACCATTTATAGTTGATTTACCTATAGTATTAGAAATGGTGATTTTCCATAGTTATGTTTAGACAATCTCCTATGATCAATGGATTGCTTCATGGGAAAATTTGAAACCCGAAACCCCGATCGATTTCATGGGAACATCCAAATGGCTTCCGGTTAGAATTTCCCCCTGAACCAATCCAAGGACTAAAACCAAATATCTTCAAAAGTGGTTATGACATGATACTGGTCGACCCCTCCGTCTCATGCATCTGAACTGTTGCAACGCTGCCGAATGTGGATTGGTAACTTCGATGATGTTTCCCCAACATGTTCCAGGCTTTCAACTTTTACATCCTTTTGGGGGTTGCTATAAAAACCACTGTGTGACACAGCAATTTGTTGGAGAATGCGGTGAACATGAGAAATATCCTTAGATTTCTCCAAAAAAATGGCTATAGTTGGAATTCCCCAATTTCTTTCACAATGACCACGGGTTCCAATGGATCTTCCCTTTGAATCTAGCCGCTCTTTTCCCACGCCTTCGCGAGGAAGTTCACCAACTTTTGCCACTCCTGCCAGTGGGAAGTTCACCAAGTGGCTTCATAGCCGGGAAAGCCGACTATGCAGACTGTACATCTTGAAACAGACCTCTTCCCAAAAAAAAATATTGAAAAATGTAGGAACATGTGGGAAAATATGGGGCAATCCACTATACATGGAAGTTTATAGCCAAGAACATCATCTATAACTGAAGGACTTTCCAGCAAGCCATGTTTGATTTACCAAAGGGTACATACATATCTGTTCATCATCATAAGAACTTCCAAAGTTTTAAAACAAAATTGAAAATGTTAGAAGTGAAGCCACGTGACAGACTAGGTTCTTGAAACAAAAGTGCATCACAGATTATTGCTGTCCTGAAATATGGTACCTCACATCCAGGGGGTTCTCAACATATGTATTGTCAAATCCTGGACAATCTTAGCTACACTGCTAAAAACACGCCGGTTTCACCCAACCGATCACGGAAAGGTCAAAGACTTATCTTATTTCTATTTTGTTTGAGTTCCCAACTGATGCTATCCTGTGCTATAGATCCGGAGCTGCAACTGATGCAAACAACCGGACTGGATTGGATGGTTCGGCGGTTCTACACGTGTTCTTTGATGAACTCAAAGGCGTCTCGGACGTTGCGAACGTAAGGGATAGACTGCACCTGCCGTTTCTCCGGCACAAAGATTCCGAGACACTTCCAATGGGTCAACCTGAATCGACGTCTGGTGTCCAGGAAGTCCTGCAATACGTCAGGGCTATCGTCAATGTGGATCAACAACGGACCGTCTTCCTCAATGAGATGCCGGGACACCGAGGCTTTTCCCGAGCTCCGGGCTGGGAACTGTATTACCCTCTGGTATTGCCTACCAGTTTGCTATTGAAAATGGCCATTTATAGTGGAATTTCCCATTGAAAAATGGTGATTTTCCATAGTTATGCTAGTTTACCAGAGGGTAATCAAGATTCTCTGCACGTGCATATCCTATAACTGGAATCCTAACCACTTCCTCCACGGCCGAAGAAGTTGTTGGCTCAATCATCATACCGGGAGGATCATCGCATTTGGGACGTCTTTAATAACCCTGATGATCACAAGTCCTCAAATTGGTGGGTTATCTCATCTACAAACCAGTTCTGAAATGAGAGCATCTGGATTTTCATGCTTGGTTTACCACCCAGTCGCGTTGAATACCCCATCACTATCCATGATTTATTGGATCAAACCCGATGTTTTGAGGATCAATCTTAATATCAATTTTGCTGGTTATCTGATGCTTGGCCTATACAAATAATAACCAAACCGACTTACCATGAAATATTTGCAAGTGATACCCCCAAACGATAGCTAGGTTGGTGGAAAGAACTGGGCTAGCTATGGTGCACGAAAGATATATCTGTAGTGTATGGGGTTGGAAAAGAAAAAACAATCCTGAGGGGGCACCACCAGTCAACCTGTTCCGCATTTCGCTATGTAGATAGTCACCGATTCAATGTTGAACTGATAATTCATAAGAACCTGAAAACAACATGTTGAAGAGACTTTCCAAGTTTGTGTGGTTTTAACCACTCAATGTTTGATAAGTCAAAACCCTACAAGGTGAAACCCCTCGGTTGCGTTTGTTGGTTTATGAACCCGCTAAATACTTCGATGTATCCACCATAAACCATAGATGTCATCTAATCATTTCCACCAACTTCGCTATCATAAACCAGCTCTACATCTCATTCAATTACATCTTTTCGTAGAATTTATCACCATTTTCCCATGGTGTTCCTAGGGTTTTTCCGATTAAATCACCATTTTCCTATGGTTTCTTATGGTTTCCTCACCCCATCCCACCTTCCAGGCCATGGTCGTGCCTGCGCCGCCTTGCCGGGATCAAAGAGTTCGGCAAAGCCGGCACCTGGCGCACAAAGATGGGGTGATTTACGCAACGTCCATGGCTTGTGGGAAGAAACTCGACATGGTGGTATTTTGATACATATTTAAGTTCAAGAACAATTGTTCTTAAACATTTCTTGAGACAACTCGCAAATATTGTAATTGAATTTGCTGGTATCAATGAATAGAAATATGATGAAATATATGTTCAAATTGATGAATGATGGTTTTGAACTATCATATTCAGGATTCATGATGGACATACATGGACATACTATGTACGGGGGAATGTATGTTTTTACAAATCAACTTGAACTGTTGAAGGGTAGGGTAGGTTGATTGTCCCATATATGATCAATCTGCAATCTGACTGCAGGGAGAAACAAAAACAAACAACTGGTGGTGCACCAGTCAATCTCCACCATGTAGCAGATTTTCTTGAAGAATGGAAGTGCCTCGATAGTGGAACCATCTGTTGTTTTAGCTGTCTCTTAAAGCCACTTTTGGAATATCATCCAGAATCTATCCTTTGGGATGATCCGAAATATCAAAAAAAATACTGGTTTAACATGGTTTAACTGATCTTTCGCTTTCGACAAATACCCACTTCAAAGTCCATTTCCAGGATTTTCTTGCGTAGAAGTTATAACTATACCCATATCCAAATATCAATGGTCATGAAGTCATAACTATATAAAACTATAGAAGTAAGATCATCATGAATGGATATCATATCTCTGTATCCAACGATTGATGGGTTTACCACATTGCCCGGATCCTCCTTGCCCCTTTCGGCACTCGTGGCAGGTCGATACTGATCCTCCGCGCAGCCGAAGGTGCCAATGGAACTTTCGCCGGCGCAGGCCGGGCCGTACCTTGTGGTGGCTTGACGAATAGAAATGGAGGTTTTACGACTTGAAATGGGGGGTTGAAACCAATAGAAATGGAG
Organism: Symbiodinium sp. clade C Y103; assembly: GCA_003297045.1. NCBI lineage: Eukaryota > Dinophyceae > Suessiales > Symbiodiniaceae > Cladocopium > Cladocopium sp. clade C. Next base: position 558,817 of record BGPT01000017.1, read on the forward strand.
GTTTTACCATATAAATTATATAACATGGTTTAATGAATAACAGTTCGTTGTTAACTATCTGAAATATGGATAAATATGGGGTTTAATCATGGAAAAAACATGGTTTTAAGTATTTTAAAAAATGTTTAACTACTATGATTAATTGATATAAACATGGGGACTTAACTATTGATACATGCACAATAGGTATCAATTACCAACAGAAACTGGGATCATACGGATACGAAAACATCTTACTGATTTCAGGGAGGCATTGGGGACACCCAACAATTGGACGGGGTTTGTCCATGGGGAAACCACCGAATTTTGGCGTTTCCTATTCTCGGACAAACCAACAAGGTGGTTGATGTATAAGTTGATTTAAAACCGCCCCACATCTGCCGTTAAAATCAACAAAGCTACCCTCCAGCAATCAGGTGATATTAAACATTGCAATGAAAACAAGTTACCCAGTTACTTCCATGTTTTTTCCCCATGAAAGATCATGAAAGCCTAGATCTACGATGGACTTTCCAGCTTGCCATGTTTGATTACCATATCATCTTAGTTCCTACTATCCCATGATTTTCCCTTGTATCCCCATCTATTCATGGTATTCATCTTGGATTTTCTTAAGGAACCGACCCAAACAAATACAGAAAAACAACATCTTACTTGTAGATTCCCCGAGTAGTGGATCCCCATTGGGACAAATATCACATAATCTTCAGCAAGTGCAAGGTATGATGCAAAACCTTCGCAATTCCCGCAGCTAGGCCACTGATCCGGCTCGTTGTAGCCTGGGCTCAAGGTTCCACAAAGAGGGGTTAACATGGATATGCTAAAAAAACGGGTTGAAGCAAGCCTGACATTTCTGAGTCGGTTGCAACATGTTTGTTTCGTTCGGCCGGATTCCTTTGAGAAGTCGCGATGCAAAATGACAGCTAGAAAATACAGGAGTATACTCTGGAAGATCCTCCATGTCGCACAGCTCACAGCAATCCCTTCCCTTTCAGAAATATGGAACATTTTGTACTAGGTTCAGTTTGTCTTTGCTCTTCAATATCAGCAGGCAGTACCATTTCCAAACAATGGCAAGAATCACTTTAGTGAAAACGCAGGTGTTTTCCTCACTACGGCTAATCTTAGAATATCTGAGATGCCCTGCAACAAATTCCTGCGCTCATGGCATACCAAGGTTTATTCAGTGACTGCCTACTCGAAAAATGCGCCATGGCCGCCGGCTTTGTCTAATGAAGTATCCCGAAATTGAGGAAGAAAATCACGAGTGCAAATATGCATGGCGAACATTTTTGTTGATACATTCCATTTCTAGACAAACCCAAATTTGAATAAATTTGACCCATTTTCTCGTGGAACTGCCTGTTTCGGACCCAACATCTTCATCGCTTCCAAGCAGCCCATGACATACTCGCTACCCAGGTTGAAGAAATCTGAGCGGCTGCATCAAGGAGTTGCACTGGTAGGATCATCCCGTTGCGAAGAACACTATTGAAATAGGATATATGGGGTTTCCTAAAAATATGAGACCCTCAAAATCATCCACTTTTAATAGGATTTTCAATTAGAAACCATCTATTTTTGGGGTACCCCTATTTATGGAAACCACCATATAGGATGAACATGGATGAACCATATTGGATAACATTCAACCAAGTTACGGTACTAAGTCTCACCGGTCAGTAACCAGGATCATGAAGCCGTTACTAAGTGGGACGACCAGTTATAAGTTGGCGTACCCCATTAACTGTAGAGCGCAACAGATTTATCTACCATAAATGATAGTGAACCCAGTTATAAAATGTTATAAATTATAAACCACCCACTTATCTATCTGGGGGATCCACCTTTCAAGTCCTGCAAGTGTAATCGAATCAAATGTTGACTGACTCTGAGCAGAAAATGGGTGCAGGCCATGGGTCGAGCCACCAAATGCCATCGGAGATCCTTCATGCGGGCAATCATTGCATCGACTTCTGTCAGAGGTGCCAAGATGTCTTGAAAGGACGGAGGCTCCAGATCAACATCAGCATCTGCCTGAATCATGCCGGAGTAAGAAAACTCTGCAGGGTGCTAGCGACAAATCGCTTGTCTTTGAGCCCCAATGGTTCACAATCACCTGCATGGCCAGGCCAACTGTAGCGAGAGGAATTCGACTAAACTGGTGTGCAAAGTAGCGCCGTGCACTCACTGGCACGAAGAAGAAGGAACATATACAAAACCGCTATATAAGAGATTTATCATATTGTGTTGTGGATGACGCATAGTTGCAGATTCTTCACGAACCTTGGAGATCAGTTTAAAAAGAAGGACAATCGAGAACGACGATTGAGAAACGCATTCACAAATACCCACAAGCCCTTTTTCCTTTAGACCCACATGCTTCGAGATCTACTTCTTCCAGGGGACTGACAGCAACATGGGATCGCCCCTGGGGATTTTTCGGGATGGCAAAGGTGAATCGTAATGATAAGGCACTTGCCTGTGACAACAGTTGTGTCTTGATGAAGGCACTTGCCTGTAAAAGGGTGGGAATCTATATGGAGTTTTATGGCTGGGAGAATCATCAAAGTCAATGTTTTTTTTTTGGGGTTTGATTACCAAAGAGTATTAATTATATTATTTAATTATATACCCTTCACCAGTCAGTGTACCTATCGTACCTGTGCCAAAGACCAACAGTCAGTGGTGCCCCGCAGTTGGTGACGTTAGTGTAATCAACCCATTGATTTTTCTCTGGTAAATCGAGCTTTTCCTGGTTACGTCCACCAACTTTTCCATCAGGGAATGGGCCTGGGGCACAAACCCATGATATTCCTGGGGCACACCCACTATATCCCAAGATTGTTGGGCAAATCTGCCAGTAATTCCTATTGATGACTTTCAGTTTTCGATTCATTTCTCTTGGTTACCCTCGAATGAATCAAAAGGGGCAATTGAAAATCCCCTAGAGGTTGATAATTTGGAACAAAAATCCAAATTGTGGATGTTCCATTGCCATGTTTTATCAGAAGGTAAATCCCATCAACATCTTCATTTTTGTGAGTTCAATCCCTATTCACCACCATCAAATATGCAAAAAAATCAGCCATAGACTTACCATTTCCATGATTTTCCACATGTTTCTATCCATTTCTCCTGGTGACTCAGAAATCACCATGAAAAACCAGCCTTTTCCCACCCTCCAAACCGCCCGAGGTGCTGAAATTCTTGGGGACTTTGGTGCCCCAAATCATCGGCGTGAAGCTTCGTTTGGCCTTCGCAGCCACCTCCGGGGTCACCGTGCACCCACCAATGAGAGAAATCACGGGATCCAGATGGAAATTTAATATAGATCATGAGAATAGCTATTTTTAGAGGAAACTCATCTTCCAATCCCGATTAATGCCAGGGTCTATGTCAATATACTGGAGGGAAATTACTTGGAAGTGGGTGTCATGCATTATATGATGTATTCAATTAACTACAGTATATGGGATTATTGGATAATTAATCTTAAGATCTTAAGATATCTTAAGTGGGTGTTTCATGGGGATAATCCATTGGAAACCATGGGTCTTTGTGGAGGATGGTGTAGTGCCGCAGCTGGAGGCAGTGGATGATGCCAGCCGACTGCTGGTACCAAGAAGGCACACCCATCGCTGCTGGAACAGCTCAGGCTGCATTTCTTTCCAAGCGTAATCCACTTTTGAACATCATCATAATGAGAGAGTTGTGCAATAGCACCAAAGGATCGACCTTTTTTTGCGGAAAGTGAAACTGAAAAGTGATTTATTGGAAACGAACGGCACATATGGTGAATTTACAGTGATACTTGGAATGGGATTCTCATCTGCCTAATCGGTTGGTCCCAGATTTATGGAATTAAAGCTTTAATTCCAATGGATTACCCTCTGGTAAACTAACATAACTATGGAAAATCACAATTTTTAATGGGAAAATCCACTAATTACAAATGGCAATTTTCAATAAATATGTTAGTTTACCAATGGATTATATCGGATTTCCATTGCTATTCAGCTATTCCCTCAAATTCGGCATATGGAGGGTATATATACATGGGCATAGCCGATTTCCAGACAAACCCACATTAGTTGGGTACGCTGGCTGGGAATCACGATTTCTGGGTAAAACAATATCAAACAATAAATCCTCGTTTCTTGGCTGGTGATATCAGTTAAATCCCAAATTAGAGTCATATCCGCTAAATCTGGTGAAATAATGTGAAATCCATATTTTTGTTGGTTACCAAATCAATATAGATGCGGCAAACCCATAGTTTCCCGTTCGGACAATGACCTGCATTCATGATGTGTGGGTACTTGGATAAACCACAGGTAAGCTGGCTGAGAACTACAAGCACTGCTTGGTTTGTGGTGGATATGCTTAAGGAACCAACAACATATGACCTAATTCCCCATCATGTTGGAAAAACAACAATGAACTAAACCATCCCCAATTTCACCATCTTTATAGGTGGCATAAACCATTCCCAAGTGTGTCATTTGTTCTTGTTTTACCCACATGAGATGGGTTTCAAATTCAGGAAATCCAGGTTTGTAGTGGAGGTAACTACGCTCGGACGGGTCAAAAACCACCAAGTCACAACTTAGGCGGCTCAGGTTGCAGTGAACCGATGGCCTTAGAAATCCAAATATGTTCTCGCCTGGTTAGCCGATTGTCCTACTTACCCCCTAGTGTCTTCAACATTCCCGCGCTAAATGGAGGTTTATCGCTGGCAAAATCATCGAAACCAAATGGTGGATTGTCCATTGCCATGATTGATTGCCGGAGGGTATGCAAAGAAATATCAAGCACTAACTTACAAAAAACCAAGGTTCGCCCATCATCTATTTGATGTGATTCAATCATGGGATAGCTGCCTATCCCATCCCATGAAATAGTGTCAGACAAAAAATGTGCCCTTATTCTTTGCCAAGCCATCCCCAATAAACTTTAAATTTATCAATGATATCCCGATACGCATATTTTCCATATAGCTCAAAACTTGAAACCACAAAACATGCAAATAGAATTGATGGTTAAGAATGAAAACCAACTACTGTATTTACTGTGGGGTTCCCACAGTAATTGCCATCCTTCCAACGATAAGACTAAACGTACTAACTTAGTAACTAGTCAACCTATAGTTAACTAGTATAGTTAAACCAACTTAGCCATACTATTATAGTCAACCAACTATACTTCGTCAACTATACTAGTCAACCTATAGAGGTCACCAACTTAGCTATCGTTCGGGGGCATCACCCTAGAGGGCCACTTTGGTTGCCACAGGCCTCTGGGTGCAAGTGGCTCATGTCCACTTTGGTTGCCTTGGACGGCTACATGTGCCATGGTCAAGGTAGTCATGGTACAGTAGGGGTGCATAGTGTTGTGGGTAAAACAATGCCATAAACCACCCATGACTGGGAATGGTAAACATACCACCTATAAAAAATCTGACATTGCGATGGTTTGTGGCACTGTTTCACCAACATTATCTAATAATCTAATAATAATGCGGAAGATCCTGGCCGCCAACACCCGTTTTTTAGGGCCGCATGCAATCACACATATCTAGTTGGTTAGTGAAAATCCCATTTACAGCAAACACCTCAAACTATATACAAAGTTGCCCCCTTAGTTATAGTTCTTGTATGTTTTGGCGTAGTTTCACCCCGTGAACTAATTCGATATATATATATAAATATATGTATATCCTCAATAACCCAGCAATTAAATAAGTCGTATAATATCTAACATGGTATAATATAACATGGATTAACATACTATAACTAACTGATTTCCAGCAACTTCCAACCGCTATCCTCAAACGGCCCATCCCTCCGCCGGGACACGTAATCCCAGTTCCACCAAAAGTCGATGACGCCAGAATTCATGGCGCTCTCCTGTGCCAAGGCGTATAAATCATCGAGGTGAAAATCTGACCTCAAATCATGGGATATGATAGATGAACCTCGATGATTAAATGGGAATATGTAATGTAGGCTATATAAAGATAGATAAATATAGGTAATATAAATGGGAATCTAGATGAATATAAATGGATTATGAATGGGATATTAAATGGGAATATCAAATGGGAATATTATGAATATACCTCAATGGGAAGATATTTGCCCTCTGGTTGTGACTAACATAGCCATGGAAAATCCCGGAACTAAATGGAGGTTTCTAGCTGGGAAAATCATCCAAAATTAGCCAGCTATTCCATGGCGATGTTAGATAACCAGAGGGTAATATAAATGCATCACTCATGGGATATGAATGGAAGCTTGCTTAATTCTGTTTCACACATTTAAACATATGTTACCACCACCTGGTAAACTAACAAAGCTATATATGGAACATCATGACTTTCAATATAGGAAAATCGCCTATGTCCTACAAATCGGCCAATGTCCATAGCTACGTGAAATTGCAGGTGAACCACACTTTATCGCAAGCCCCAGGCACAAGTCATAGATTGAAAAGTTGGACCCCTGGAAGTGATGGAACAACTATCATCGAACTAGCATCCTGGAAAGATTATATTACCCTCTGGTAAACTAACACAGCTACTGAAAATGGCCATTTATAGTGGATTTTCCCATTAAAATGGTGATTTTCCATAGCTATGTTAGTTTACCAAAGGGTACCTTGATGGGTTGTAATTATCCCCATTGAAACAGGTAGTAAACAGGTAGCCTCCTACCAACACGAAGAGCATAAAACATGAGGCTTGATAGTGATGCATGACCCTTCACCCGGCCCAGTGAGCGAGAAACCCCTATAGATTTCCTTCATTTTGCTTCAGTTCCAAAGGGTGGTGACGCCCAGTTGTAATTTGGCTCATATCCCCATTGGTATCCATGAGTTTGGTTTAGCTACAAAAGCGACCATTCAGAGTGAAATATGTTCATCATGTTTATAAATAATGACCAAATGTGTGTCTACATCCGACTCGCCAAACAAAGCTCCCATGACGAGCCAGACTTGGCTCGGTCTGGTTGAAACACACAACATGATCGAATAATGATATAGAAACACAATAGCCAAATGCTCCATGTACGGACAAATTTTGCCCACAATACTGGATGATTTTTGGAATGTCGATAAAAAATACCCATGGAGCAGGGATATTCCACTGCCGCAGGACCCCATCCCAGGGTGCCAAGCGGCTAAGCATTGGGGGCAATCCGCGAAGGTGTTGGTTCCCACGCCACAGTGCAGTTTCTCGAAGGCCTGTCGTCTACTTTTCAGGGCAGGAAGCCGTGGCTTCCCACTGCACAAACAATAAATGGGAACCCGGGATACATTAAACCACGGTACACTATATGGTAAACAATACATCTTAAAACTACGGTAAACAATGGCAATCCATGCTGAATGATATTTTTAAACTACCCAAGCAAGGTTTGCCTGGTTGTACCAGCTATATCTCCATGAATATGTTCTCCGACAAAAAAAGATCAGAAATTATACCACCAAACCCATCAAGCAGTGGCAAGGCTTTGCGAGAATGGGCGGATGGCTCCAACCCACCCCAACCATAGGTTGGAAATGGAAAATCATGCAAACAACCAACCGGTATCAACCAGTCACTCTCTGTAATGAAACATGGTTTGCTGGAAAATCCTCGATTTGCACATGATTTTCCCATGCAAGCTGCCATTTACGGTGGGTTTTTCTATATGTTTCCCCATCTTTTCACACGATTTTCCCATGATTGTCCCACGAAAACGAACTCGTTTTTCATGGGGATTTCCCAGCCATGACGACATGACGACATCGAGATTTTCTGCCTCACTCAGGAGGGGCCATGCCAGCCAATGCAAGGGATGACCTCGAAAGCTAAGATTTTTTTGTTCGAGATCTGGACATAGAGTTTACCCTCTGGTAAACAGCCACATAACTATGGAAAATAATGGATACATACTAATCAACAATGGACAATTTTAATGATTACCCTCTGGTTATTTAACAGTTCGCCATGGAAAACCACCATCTTTAATAGGTAAATCACCAGGTTTATCATCTATAAATGCGCCATGGCTTCCATGGCTATGTTAAAGTTGAATGATTAATGTAGGGATCGAATGGGACTTGGCATGGATGAACCAACAGAAGCACAGTCTTGTTGGAGATATGTCATGGGTTTGTAAGAGTGTGTACAGCAGTTGGTGGGATTAAATCAACCATTCTATGGGGATAATGGGATATTTAACCCACAAACTGTGATATTTGGGCGTGTATGAAAATGGTGAAGCAACCCCGAAATGGCTGTTTGAATAGGTACAATAATGGAAAATAGTATGTAAAACACAACATTTTTGCATACATTGGGATACCCCATTTTCAGTCAAACCCACCTGCGATAAACCCACCCCCAAGAGTCAAATTGATCTATCTAGGACGGTCAATTGTTGCTCCAGCTCAATTTTTCAAAGCAAATCTGAGCTGATCTTGGGATGATGACTATGAATTATGATGATTATGATGGTTCTTATGATGATAGTGATGCGCATGTCGTTCCTTCACACTGATGCGGTCGAGCTGGTCCAACCCAACTTGTCTACTGGAGGCCACCGAAGAATTCTGAACTCCACCATTGGATGTCGTCATTTTGCCGTGGCAGCTTGGTATTGATCGTCAGTGATCGTTTAGCCCTGGGTTCTTGGGAAAGGAATCTGAAATCAAAGTTCATCAGCCTGGGGGTAACCATCTGCACTACCCTCTCAGAATCAAAAATGGACACTGACAAGTTTTGCGCGCTCACCCAAATTCCATCTCCATTGATATCTTGGGAAAAAACCTGCTTGGTGGTTGCAATCCGTTCAAAAACAAATAGTATAATCACTTATCATCAACTAAAATATCAACCCAGAGTCGGCTTGAAAATGAATGAACATGAACATCTTTGGAGAGATGTTCGAAGCCGCTGGCCAATTGTGGACAAACCTGCAAAGCACGAGAATTGACTCGGGCCCATCCCTGGTTGTTCGGCATCAAGCTGCGCATGGCTGACACAAGTCGTTGACCTTCGCTGAAGGCAGCTTTCTGGAGATGACAGTTTTGAGGCTCCAGTTTTGTTTGTGGAATGATCTATGGACAAGAGTAGAAGTATACACAGAAAAATGTGGCTTAGCACCAACATAGTAACATAGTGATAATAATCAAAAAGTGATAGAGAGGAGGAGTGCTCATGCCTTTTCAGACCTTTCAGTAAGTCTGGGATTGTCGAAATGACATCCCATTGAGGAGACACGTCCTTAACCCCGAAACAACAGCGAAAACCAGCAAAAACACAGCGTGTTCAGGGCATGAACAATGTCTACAGCCCTTAAATACATTGTGATTATCTGCTTTGGGCTGGGCATCCAACTAGCCATTGACATGCCCAGGCCAGGTGTACAAAGTATTTTTATTGTATTTTTCCTTTTGAAGTCCTAAACTTTTAAGCGAAGTAGCATGATGCAGCATATGTGAGAAGCATGGAGAAGGAAAATCGGGGACGATCCAGAAAATGGTGCTAATGATACGGCCTTTCTGTTGGGGATTCAAATCAAACGAAATCAATCTGATTAATCAAGGCAAAGTGCACCAATTTTATCACCAAAGAATCAAACGGTTTTGTACAACTGGCTTGTTGTGTTTTTAAGAAAACAATTCCAAGAGGGGATGAATTAGGTAAGGTATGGTAAGGTACCAATATACTTTCGGTTTTGCCAAACCAGAAAAAACGATCAGCAGTCAAGAAGTTTGAACCATACCCCTCTCTGAGTGGTGCACCCCTCAAATCATGACCCTTCGCTGCTCTCCCAGCCTCTGGAGCGCGCAGTTTCCGCAGGCGCTTAAAGCATGTTGTTTGAAGGCGGCGACATGTTCTTCCAGTTTACAAACCAAGGCGCTGCATCATCATTCTTGTACAATGCTTTGTGGTGGCCAAAACATGTTAAAACTTCACATAGTAAAACCGAACAACATGTCACAATGTGACTCTATACAAAGACAAGCTTTTTCCGGTGCCACCCACTATCAACACACGCCAGGATGTTTTCTTGTCCCCGGAATTTTCCAGTCTCTATATCTAGAGCCAGCTACGACGTGACATGACGCTCCAGTTGTTTTATGTATTGAAGTGCGGTACCTTGATCCATGTGCAGCGTCCGCAAATCTTCAGGCCACAACCGAACAGCTGGGCAAAGACCACTCTTTGGCGTTCTGCAAGCAACCCTATTCTCCAAGCCATCGCAAGGCCCTAAATTTTCTCCAATCAATTTTGAATAAACCACGAGATTTGGCAGTGCCTGATTTTTAGACAAACCAACATTTCACCAAATGGGAGCTGAATAGGAATCTACCATCATAGGCAACCTCAATTCTCATGTATCAAGAATCTCCTACCCTCCAGTAAACTAACATAGCTATAATGAATGGCCATTTATAGTTAACGTGGATTTTCCCTTTAAACATGGTGATTTTCCATAGTTATGTAAACGTTTGCCAGAGGGTAAACACAACCATCAAGCAAAGACCAATCTCACCAGAGAGGCCAACTGTTCTAACCCTCAACATGGCATGTTCAATTCGGCAAAAGAGAGCCCTCCCCCAGTATACCTTGAAAATGGCGATGTTCCAGCCAGGAAGTTTGCTTTCCGCGTCAAATACCCTCTGGTGAACTAACATAGCTACTGAAAATTGCCATTCATAGTGGATTTTCCCATTAAAAATGGTGATTTTCCATAGCTATGTTAGTTTACGAGAGGGTATCCAAAGGCTGTGTTTCTTTTTCCTTTTGTTCCGTCAATGTATCATCCACATATATCCCCATACAGGAACAAATCACCCCATTGCAGATTCCCCCATTTCTAGTGGATTTCTCTTTGGAGAAACGAAAAAAATACATTGACTCAGCAAATTCTGTTGGTTATGATCCCAGGATATTCTCATCCGTCGCCATGATATATACCAACCATATTCCCCTTGTATTGTTGGCTAAAAATCCCGCAACTTTACCCCATTAAGTCTATATACAGAACTTAGATGATTAAATCTCATCAACAAGTCCAGTATCCTTATAATATCTATGATCCCCTGTCGTTCACGGTTCACTCCTATCACTTCCCCAGTTTCTGCATCTGGCGATCGACGCGGACGCGATCACTGTGGGACCGGAGGTGCGATGTTGGGGCGTGCAGGGGCTGATGGGAGTACCCTACTTCGGTTACAAATGGATACTGGGCTTCAATGGATTGGTTAATGGGAAAAATTACAGGAAACCATGGTTTTTACCATCAAATATAGAGGTTTCCTGTAAATTTTCCCATTAACCAATCCATTGAGGGCTTCTAAGATGTTAAGATATGAATTCTGCAAGTCATGGGTGATCATCAGACCACTGTACCAGTGTTTAGCTTGATACTTTCATGGATCTACGCATCACAATCAAATAGCTGGCACAGCTTTCTCTATATAGACTTATTCCCTTGGAGCCCCTGCAAATTTCGGCCGCATAGTAGCTGCGAGTCGTTGAGCAAGTAGGTGATAGTTGCAACTAACAAGCATATCGTGATATCACGCTGAATGTAAACCATACAATTAACATGCAAAATGACGATGCCCTTGATCAAATGAAAAGGCACAGAAGAAATGGTAGGAACATGTGCGACATGTGTCAGGATGCATAATGTGGTAAACCAAGGTAAACCATCCCAATCGTCTCTTGAATATGGATGGTATAACTCATTCCCCATTTGAGGTTTTTTGCATTGGGTTTGCCACTAATGCATAGGAACCCCGGCAAAGGTTCCAGAAAAAAGGCAATCAAATCCTTTTCCAAATTGCAGTGAGGGAGATATATATCATTGTATATCTAAACAGTTCTGCATCTTTTTAAGGGGTTATTAAGCTTTAACCATCAAAGGTGCAGGGTCAAACCCACAGAAACTTGGAATCGAATCTCTCTCTCCGATGAACTGCACAAGCAAGGTGATGGCCCCCAGTGATGTTTGTTGGTTTAGTTTCACCCATCAACTTTAATGTGGCAAACCCAATGCTATAAACCATCCCGCCCCAAAATCACCAGAAAAGGTCCCAAAAAAAAACATTCTCCAATGGCAGGTTTATTGGTTTACTCCATGAGTGCGCCCGATGACCACCGTCTGTGGAGGATGCTGGCCAAGGCTAAACATAGTCCCATTGTATCCCCCGTTGGTTCTGGTTGGCTCTGGTTCCTCCTCTTGTTGACTCAGAGCTACCCAACTGGAGCGTTTCGCAGTCAGACAGGTTGAGCATCGCATCGCAACAGCAAACGTTGTTAGAGAACCGAGCGTTTTCAGGATGCACTAGCTGAGTGACTAAGTTGGTTTCAATAAACAGGCGAACAATAGTTGATGGTAGATATTATATATAGTCAACAGTTCATAGGGTTCATACACCAACTTGTAACCGGGGCATCGCAGCCCGTAACTGACCAGTAAGTCACTGGATTGCTGCTTCACGGCAAGAAAACCTGGAAGAATAATCGCATCCCCAAAATATAAAACACCCCATGCTATGGTCCCAAATATGTGGTTTCAACGGCATACTAAACCATGGTTTCTGGTGGGTGTTGGGGGGAAGGGATTGTATAAGGCCTAAACCCCGTAGATGTTGAGCTATTTGATCCAAGTCTGGGAGTGAGGAGAAATAATTCATGATATGTAGCTCTGGAGAATACATAAATATTGAAAAACATGTAGTAGGTCTCGAAGCTATTTCAAGTGCATGTTTTGAGGGATAGGCAATTTCGTTTCAGAGCGAATGAACTGATGGCCGAGTCGTTGAACTGATAAAACTCACCGAAAGTCTGATTTGTCTTTGTCGTTCCTGAAGTGACCCTTTGGAAATCCCCTAAAAATGAGAGTTTATATATAGCTGGGAGAATCACCTCTAAATGGTGGGTTTTCCATTGCCATGTTTGATTACCCAAGGTTTGACGAACATTTGCTCAACTGTTGGATTTGCTCAACCTGACTGTGGCCAACCGGGATTCCTTGTGGTTGTCCCTGCGTTTGCAGGACAACATGCTTAAGTCGAAAGACATGAGCCCGGAAGGTTTTTGAATCCTACCAAATGACTTGTCTGAATGATTCATAAAAACATGTGTATCACACATAGATATATACTATATATTATATATATATATATAATATACATATATTTAAAGATTTAAACAACAAGGAACCAATAGAGCGGCTCCAATAGGGGGTGGAGTGCATGAAACAAAATGCAGTGAAGCCGGCAAACAACATGGTGCCTTTCAGCGAGTTGATCCAGAGATAGCCTGATATTCATCTGATCCATGCCAGGATAAAAACAGAACCGCGACAAATCTGGCCAGTTCACCTATTGAGCATCATGTCGTCTCTCGGCGCAGTTGGAGTGAAACTTTTGGTCACTTTTTTTCAGACGGCCGACTTTGGCCGCAGAGAAATACGGCCATGGCACAAAGGTCTTGGGGCTCCAATCAAACATTGCAGGAATGGGTGTAGTCCAAGCCAGAATACTCCCCGTCCAGTTGCAGTGAAAACCATTGGAACCTGCAAACTTGCAAACGCCCTACCTTTCAGAGACAAAAAAACTAGACCTTATAACCTTGGGCAGAACGACATAGTTTTCATATGTCTTCATATTTGCCTCCAATTCAGACTCAGCATTTGCCAAGGTCTTCCCCCCAATGTGGTGTCCGCTATCCCCAAAAAAAATGGTTTAGTGTCAAATCATGAATCCATGATCCGTTCGATATGTCTACCATAAACCAAATCGTTGACCCCGTTAGTTCAACCAACTTAGCTAAAAATTGGGGGGCATGACCTCGCAGGTTTGAGGCGAAAGGCGATCCATGTTCGCCCCATTCCTTGCCAAATCATCCCACAAATCGTAAGTGGATAAGCCTCGTTGAAACTGTAAGTCCCCATTCAGTGGGGTCATCCTATTTATAAATATCTTCTAACTTTGGTTAGAACTATCGTGCCCTTATGTGCCCTTGCTGATTGAGCCACGGCCACCATAACATCAACGAGTTTTCAACGCCTGCGGCAGTGAAACTTGGCCTCCCGGGATCAACGTGATCACGTGGACACCTTTGTAGGGGATCCAATCTCACCAACGCTATGAAATCCAAAAGGATCCAAAAGGGTTTAGTTTGGTGATGAATTCTCCCAGTCGCCTAATTAACAAGTATTTAACATAGTGCAACATCGAATTTGCATAGCCTTTGATGATATAAATCTGCGCATTACTCAAGTGATTTTCCAATGCTATGTCAGATGCTCATCCAAATTCATTGCAAAACCAGAGCCAATTCACCAGCGAGTTTCTCTCCAAGATCACCCCGAACTTTCATCCAGGTGCCCCATACACAATCAGGAAGTGTCAGAGCTATGCTGTAACCCAGCTATGTGTGGAATGCTCTGCGGTTGTTAAAGAAACTCCCTCTCTACTAGTGTCACAGTAAGTACCCCCAAATCAAAACCGGGTAAAATGCACTGAACCATTCATTTTAGAGGCCCATAAGGGATGTATCATGATGTATCGGGATGCCTCATGATGCATCATGATGTATCATGATGCATCATGATGTCTATAAATACTGGATTGATGACCATCCCGCAGTATGAGTATATACTGTATACTCCAACTTTTCACCATCACACATATACAAGGTGAGGCCCCCAAACGATATATAATAGCTAGGTTGGTTGAAATCATTACCATAACTGTGTGGTTTATGGTAGATATATCGGACTAGTTAATGGTTGTATAAAAACCAACAAATATCTGGAGGGTCTCACCCTGCAATCATAAACCCATCACATTCCGTGATATTCCTATGATATTCCAATCGGACTGCACCTTGGAACACCTCCCATTTCTAGTTTCCAGCCTGCCAGCTTCAGCGTGAAGACCTGCCAAAGAAATGCCGCGTTTGGGGACAGGAAGGGGGGCCCAAAGTTAGCTCAGTTGGCTTATCACTATAAAAACCAGGATTTATGATGGATATATCTATAGTCGTATAGTATAGTTCGATGGGGTTATAAACCAACTTATAACTAGGGGGACCCTTCCTGTAGGCCTTGGTATACAGCTTGGTTTGCTCGGTCAATAGCTGTTCAATAGCTTCACTTCGAGCAACACATGCAGCTATTAATCAACCTGCAGCTACTGGCACTCACGAACTCCAACCCCACAGAACCAGGGTCAGTTCCCCAATCATTGTTTGCTTATCAGAACTCTTGAGGGCCTAATTTTGCCTACATCTTGGCAAATCTTTGTCTTCATTGCGGAATTTGAGGCTGAACCACCAAGAGGCAATGCCTAAAATTTGGGAGTCATTACCCCTTCTCCAAACTTTGTTAGTAGCCTTTGGGCAGGGCCCCCTAGTTCCATGACTTTATGTAAGGCTAAGCCCTTGCTGCAAGGTGGTACCAGTGATCTTTGTCGGCGGCACCAACCCAACTATATAGATCGATACATCATTCATCCATATTCATCCTACAACGTGAGGCCCCCTAATTCGATAGCTAAGTTGGTTTATAGCTCGAGTAGCTAGGGTTTATGGTAGGTATGTAATGGTATATCGATAGTTAATGGGGTTGATAAACCAACAAACATAACTAGAAGGCCCACATTGTGGCTGTATTAGTTACAAACGACAGCTGTGGAGCCAACCACTGTAGCAAATCGCTGGCCAAAACATCAGCGAACAATCAAAGTATCAAACTCTATGACTCTATTAAAGTACCAATCCACAGCTTAGCAAGAATCCATGCGAAACACACTTTTTTGATCTTTGGCTCTGCGCGATTTTGCCTCTGGCCCTTTTGGCCTCAAGGCTGCTGGCCGCAGACAGAGCTGCCGTGCCGTTTGGCACGCCAGTGTAAATGCAGTGGCTAACCTGGAGGATAACCGGGTTATTAACAACTTACAATGCGTGGGGTGATCCTCGGCTGAGATCGGAGCTGCCATCATCCTTTCTTCAGAATCTGCATCAAATGCTCCGCAAATTCCTCGAGAGTCAAACGAACATGTGCATCGCTAAGGGAAAAACAGATACCCTCTGGTAAACTAACATAGCTGTTGAACATGGCCATTTATAAATAGTGGTTCTTCCCATTAAAAATTGTGATTTTCCATAGCTATGTTGGTTTACCAGAGGGTATACCCAAAATGGCTTTGAAATGGATTGAAGCGAAAATGGGGGACTACTTGCATCGGGGAACATATGTTTTCCACAAAGCGGATGGTTTCCCAATCTTTTCAGGCAAACCCAAAATGTTGTATAGGGCCAGTGAAAGGCCTATTTCCCACGGGGAGAAAGAAAACAGCCGTGAGATTTTGGGCACAGTGCCTTCTTGGACGATTGAACAGCCCGAGAAACGAACAATCCCTACAAGTAGTGCCCCCAGTTATCAGTTGGTTCATGAACCTCATCAACTATTTCTATGGCTTTTTCATCTGTTTCCATGATATTCACCGCGGTTGGCACTGCTTAGTCTTCAGCAAATGCGCCTCGTGCAGAAATTGCAAGACATTGAGCTGCTTCTTTGTCTACAAGTTGCAAATGGGGTTCTCACTCCATAGGTCATACCAAATGCTACTTGAATGGAGCGAACAAAAACATCAACAACCCCTTTGATTGGCTCCTGATGATCATCTTCCAAAATTGATATCTAGTATACTTGGTGGTGCAGTTCCACCAATAAGTGAGTTGCACAACCATAGTCGTAAGGCCGTAGGGATTATATCCCAACTTGTCAACGTTATTACCACAGTTCTACCATGATTTCCACCACAACTGCACCCCTAGTCGGGTGACCCTGGTGTGGCCACAGTGGAGAAAATATGCTGCCTAAGATTCAAGCACCCGCTGAGATTTGGGATGTCCCACCATGGCACTCTCAGCCATTGAAGCACCTCACATGGAGACAATTTGGCTTTGTCCATGGCAAAATCGATGTGTCTACAACTGGCAAAGCTGGGAACACATGAGCAGCATATTATGGGAACATCATGGATCTATAGTAGTTGGATACCTTTTGAATCACCGCTGGCATTAGATTCCCATTATTCACCACGTGGTTTTCACCACCATGATATATCACATGATCACCACCACGCGACATCAACCACCACCAGAAATCCACCAGAAACCACTCCTCTTCATCACCAATATGGGGGTTTCCTAAAATGGGGGTACCCACAAATGGATGGTTTATTTCATGGAAAATCCTATCTAGAAATGGATGATTTGGGGGTACCCCCATGACTTAGGAAACCTCCTAGAAACCATGGTTTAGTAGGGAATTTCCACATAATTGGGACCATTTAGGGTGTTTAATATTAGGGGGATGAGATTATTACCAGAAATCCACCAGAAACCACTCTTCATCACCAGATTTCGGATCCCCTCCGAGGCGCAGTTGAGATCCGCCAGCGCTCCGATGCGTTCCGACTTGCTGTGCACCAAGGAGATCAACGCTGCGCAACCGAACCTGGATGAGGCCCAACCGGTGGCTTTTGTGGCAATCAAACATGGGAAAACCATGAGAAAATATGGCGAAAATCATAGGAAAGTATGATTTTCGCATATTCAATGGACAAATCTATATGAAAAAGTGGGATTAATCCACTACAAAAAATCAATAAAATGGAGCCTTGCATGGGAAAATCAAAGAGAAGTATAGGAAATGATAGGAAAGTATATAGGAAATGATTGGAACATCTAGTCATAAATTGAGGTATTTTGATAGGAACTAAATGGGGAATTTGAAGCAAGTGCCAGTACTTGGAAGATCATCCCACAGAGAAAGCAACTGGTTTCCGTGTTGCTGGGGTTCGTTCAGCCAATGAAAATCAATGGGATTTGCTATAGGAAATGAGAACTTAGGAAATGGGAACTAATCACAAACAGGGTGACTGATCAGTTGCAAAGCGTGCTCATGGTTACAGTAGTTTGCATGGATTTAACATGAAACCTACCAAAAGGCCGATAAATTATGAATGGGCTGTCAATTGGTTGTGAATTCGCTGTTCATGGGGTATGAATGGGAATCTACCAAACTGCGAAGTCATTCACCAAACATGGAAATACCTTGGGTTTCGTAGGTTTTTGTCTGGGTAAATGGTGGTCAAAATGCTGTCATGATGAAGCATATCGTTGGCTTGGTCACCTTGACATACTTGGGAATCAGATCAGCTCCCATGATTTCGGCACGAAACAGCGAACACATCCCATTGCTGACGAACTTGCTTCAATTACCTGCTGAAAAGTAGCCTACATTTGCGAGTTCATAGCTTAGTCATTAAAAATATCGACGTGCGAGATCCTAAGATTTAAACAAACAGATGTGGACACCCCACCATGAATGCAATGGACATTTTCCGAACAAAGCCGGGGGCAATCCGGGTCACCCACAATTTGTGGTCATTCCAAGGTGGTGAAGCTACAAGGTGAGGCTCTTGAGTTATGTTAAGTTCTGTTGGTTTAGTGTCAACCCCGTGAATACTAGTTCGTCATGTCCCAAAAAAACATAGAATTCACCAAGCTAAATTTGCGTCACCAAGGAGCGCTTGCACCCCCTCCAGCAATGGAAAGTTGCCCATAGCCTCCAAGTTGCGCTGTCAAAAAAAGCAGGTCCAATGGGTTCGGGGGGAAGAAAGGTTGCAACTTCTATCAATCGTAGGAATAGGAACTTTACATGGAATACAAAGAAGAAAGCAACGATCATTTTATCATTTTCTTCGTACCATCATGAAATTAGCAATTCCTGTATCTCATTCCACTCAGTCGGTTGAAATTGCGTTTAGTTGCCAATAAATACAGTGGGTTTGTTTGGGGGGAGATCCATGAAATAAAAAGAAGAGCATGTAGCAAACCAAAAAAATCGAGATATTGAAGGCCATGACAATTCCACTGTAAATTATGTGGTCGTTGGGTTGATATTTAAGGTGGCAATTTGTTTACAGGACACTATTTTCTACCACCAAATATGAGGCTTAAATCTGTGAATATTGCCTGCAAACAGTTCTGACAAAATAAACATGTTGACTTTAAGTATGGACGGATCACATGATTTTTGATATCAACAGTCGCACATATATGACAGTTTATTACTACCTGGTGCTTGGCACATATCCAGTGCTGGCTTATCGATCAACAGCCTCATCCTCTAACATCAAAATCGAAGGAGCAGCATATAACAAGGATACCACCAAGAAAAGAACGTGCATTACAAAGCATTATAATATTTTATCACGAGGTTTTGACCCACTATCAAAGATGTGGATCTTAAATCTTGATAACCATAGCTCGCTACTGCATTCCCCAAGTTTCCACGAGGCTTACCAAACTATTTACCATTAAACAACATTGATTAACCATATAAACCATTATCGATCCATCATCAATTATCAGATCATCATGGTTTCCCCAAGTTGCCGTCGTGGAAACTTATGAAAAACATCATCCCACCCTTCTTTGTCAATACCTGCAGGACAATCTCCAGGATTTCACACAAGGAGAAGAACTTCACGCGGCATTCCTGGGACGAAGTCGATGGAATTTCCGTTGTGTCAGGTCACTGGAAGAACAGCCCTCTATTTGGCAAAGTATACCTTCAAAACAGTCAAATGCATAAGCCTCAACTGGTTGTGATATGTTGCACTCATACAGATAGAAACATATGCCAACAGTGAGTGAATCCAGGATCAACCATTCGCCAAGTATGAGTTGAGCTCATGGTTGTCAACCAGCTCCTGGAAATTCATTGCTTAAACTCCCATTTTCATGAAAAGTGTCCCGACCAGTCACGAGTTGGTTCACAACTCCCACTAATTATGTATAATCAAATAATATCAAATAATATTAGTATCACTGGATTTGTTGAAGGGAACATTTACAGGAAACGACCATATTTTTCCTGTAGATTTTCCCTTAAACCAATCCAATCATAGTAGCCATATGCTCCATGGAATATTTGTCAACACTTACCCCAAAAAGCAGCCAGACGTTGTGACGGCCCACCTCGTTGTCACTGGTGATCGCTTGCACCGCAGCGAGCCCCACGGTCTGCACGTCGCCACCTCGGCGCGGAAGGAGTGGTCGGTGGTGCTAGGAGCCAGTTATAAAATGAGATAACCCCAATTAATATCAATTACCCCCAGCTATATGGGGTGCTTACCAAGTAAAATCAAATGGGGTGTCTTGTTGCGGTGTGAATGGGGTCAATTGACTCGGTCAGCCAGGCAGCCAGGCCGTAGAAAATAAGATCGCGGCATGGACCGGCCAGGCCACCATCGTTGTTTTGGACATGTCAAGTTGCTCAAATCCTCCTTCTCCAAAGACGTTTTGTTTCGCCGTTGTGAAGGTCGCTCCACGATGGGTGAAGGCGACATCTCGAGGCATTCTTCGAGAAATAGGTGCCATGACCAGCTGAAAGTGAGCGAACTGAAACACGAGAATACCCAACAAAAACCGCCGTCCAACCACAAGTGATGGGGATATTCCTGCAAAAAAATAAGGGGCTTAACATGGCTGAAGGGCTTCATGAGGCTTGGCCAATCATGCACCTTTGGGGTATTGGCACGAATTCCAGACTTGTTGGACAGCACGGATTTATCAAACATTTTCTAAATTCAATGCATCTAATTCAGGAATGACCTTTTTTTTGAGCCATATGTTCAATATTGTTCCAGGGCTGGATGCCCAAACTATTGAATCTCAACATCATACTGTGTTCTTGGCCAAAACATGCAACCAGCATAGTGGATTTGGGAAAATTGAAGCAACTGAAAACAGGGCAGTAGCAACTCAGATCTAGAGCCACCCAACTGCATCATTGTCTCTGGGCATTTTGTGTGCCCACCCCAGGTACACCGGATTCCGACTACTGCAGACTGGCTGCCAAAACTACGTTCACCAGCAGGTTTGCCCATCATTCTTAAGCTGCTCAAAAATGCTCAAACTCCTTTTTCATGTAGGTGAGGTGACCTGGTTTTAGATCAACTTACCCTTCGCTGTTGAAGCCCAATTTGCCAAACTTTCGAAGGTGCATTTCAGATATGCCACTCTTGAGCATGTAGTTCATCACTAGGTGGGGGGAAGGAACGGCATCTTTTGAATTAAACTAATGAAGTTATGGCAAAGCAAACTGTTTGTCGTTGGGTCACCACCTTCTCAACAAACCAAGTCCATCCCCATCATCATTTTGGATGGCTAATCCCCAGAGACCAAGAAAAACAATAAAATAGAGAACATCAATTAGATGACTTCCTTCTTGTCAACTACTAAAACCTTGATTTCTGTGGATTAAATCATCATTAGCATACAGCAAATGATTCTCAGTAGCAACCCTCTGGTAAACCAACATAGCGAACTAGAAAATCACCTAATTTTGAATGGGAATTCATCAACTATTTCTATGGCCATGGCTTCAATAGCAAACCGTTAGTCATTACCAGTAGCTACCTTGGTATCATCCTCCAGGCGCTACGCTCCATCCAAGACGCTGTTGGGAAAGGCTTTCAGTGCCCGTACCACCACCTCCACACCCAGGTTGCTCAGCACCACACGCTGCTGCTCCACGCCTCAAGGTTCCCAAAAAGGGGGGGTACCCCTATAGCTGGATGGTTCATCATCATGGGAAATCTTAAGAAAATGGATGATAACTTGATAACTGGTTGTACCCCCATGACTTAGGAAACCTCCATTTGCTGTAGGATTAACACACCAAAGATTTGCCACACAAACAATGGTGATTTGCGCAACTACGAATGGCAGATTGAAGATGGTAGTAAGTTGGTAAAACTGGAAGTCAGCAACAAAGCACAAAAAATTGACATCTGGGTGAATAAACTCAGAACTTCCCTGAGAAAGGGTGATTACCTGTGGAACAAACAAAAATCGCAGAATTCGCGCGAATCAAAGGCGGACTTGCCAAGCAAAACACAGTAGGTTTAAGCGACTACAGTGGGAATGGGGGATTCGGCGAAGAAAACAAGGCCCTTCTGGTGATCCCATCCTCGATTTTCAGGGGCTTCCTGACTGTCCAGATCTCCATGTTCTCATGTGGCCATACGTTAAAACCTTAGTACCCTAGTATACCCTAGTACCCTGGTGAACGTGAAAACAACTGGCGAATTGATGGAAAAACAAAGGTTTTAACAAATCCCCATGTGTCAAATCAGTCATTTAGTCATTGTTTCGGGGTCTAAGGTGACATGTCACGGTTTCTTTATAATCCTCTAGGAGCCTTCAAGTTGATGCTGCTTTCACTGCCATGTGCTGTCAACCCATCCAACAGGATGGCACCTTGCCATCCGACTTCAGCAAGCAAGGATAGACCATACTCCTGGATGGCGCCGTTTCTGGAATTCTCCAAGGACCAAACCAGTGGTCAATGGGAAATTCTCGAACTGAAACGGAGGTTTAAATGCAAAACCATCAAACTAAATGGAGATTATATAAATGTTTTTTTTTCCAGCAAACCATGTTTGATTACCGGAGGGTAAACTAAAACATGCTGATTCATCAAAGCACCGCTAACCCTGTATGCCCCTCAGACTTTTCAGAGAAGCCGTCAAGTCAAACTTCATGTTCTAGCAGGTATATCCAACAAAAAGCACAAAGCCAAAAGCTCAAGGCCTTCACGGTTGGATCCCCATAAACTGATTCGAAACACCGTGAAAACTGATGGAAATCATGCAAATCAGGAACAAACAACAATCAAAATGCTTCTGAATCTATCCAACCAAGGCAACCATGCACCTGATGAATTACCAGAACGTTGGCTTATCCAAACCGATCTCCTGAACCTTGGGCTTCGAGATGTTCAGATTCATGGCTTCCACAATCTCGGAGCACAAGCAGCGATTGCCACAGGTTGGGAATTCAAGCCGGCTGGATCTGGATAACACTAGTTTAGAAAATCAACAAACCAAGTGGAGATCATTCACAATGTAATGAAACATGGCTGGCCTTAGTTCGATGACTTTCCATTTAACGTGGTTTTAGTTCAAGGATGTTCCATTCAAAATGGCTGGATACCATCCGGGAATCAACAATAGCTGACTGGAAAATCCCTCATAAACGAGCGTTTAACTGGAATAATCTGCAAATGGACGTAAATGGGAAAATTGTCCCACTGCCGTGATTGACTGGCAGGAGTAGTTGCTGATAAACAACCAAGTCAATGGTCAATGATCATGGATTATATAAGCGGCTTGTAGTATTGACATTTAATGCCCTTTGGTGGTATCATTGCACTCACGATATCATACCCAATGACTGCAACAAACAAGATTGTTGTATCCTACAACCAAAACAGAAAACACATATACACACACAGGATCAGCTACCCTCTGGTAAACTAACATAGCTATTGAAAATGGCCATTTATAGTGGATTTTCCCATTAAATATGGTGATTTTCCATAGCTATGTTAGTTTACCAGAGGATATACGCACAGGATTCAAAGCTATCATAAAATGACACTGCAATCAAGGAAAACACGTTACTACTGGCTGGTGCTCAGCCATCCGAATCACTGTCATTTGGGTTGGAAACTCCTAGTAGCTCCCTACAACGGAAGATGGATACCCAATGATGCCATGTCCTTAGACGCATCCTAACCACCAAAACGGAGTGACATATCTATTAGTATCCCATTAGTGACCCATGAACATCCCAGAAACATCCTATTAATGTGTCCATAGTCATTAAACATAAATATGCATATGTACATACGTATCCATGTAATACGTATTTTGTGCACGCATGTAGATACAGAAACTACATATGCAATGTATCTGTATATATATATATATACTATCGCATATCATCATCATTCTCGTAACCACAGTTGGCATCATGTTCCCCACACTTTCCATGTTTTCCCCATGATTTTCATAGAGTTTCCCATGATTTTGTGGATTTTCCGAGGATTTTCCCAGGGTTTTTTCCAAGGCGCCGCCGGCACAAACGTGCCGTCGCCGCAGAGCTGCTGCGTCACGGCGTCGCGGCGGGTGCTCAGCAGCCGCAGCACGTCCAGGCCACGCTCTTGCATCTGAGGATCCTGCGAGGAAATCCTCCAAAAATGGGAAGGTGACTATCTACTTAGGAGGAATTGATCTATCTGGTAAACTCTGGGTAAATGTTAATTTATCCATCTTAGGATCTCAGGGTCTATGTTAATTTATCTATCTACCCTTTGGTAAACTAACAGTTTGCTATTGAAAATGGCCATAGAAATAGTGGATTTTCCCATTGAAAAAGGGTGATTGTCCATAGTTATGTGGCTGTTTACCAGAGGGTATCTATCTCCTACTTAGGTACCCTCTGGTAAATTAACAGTTCGACCCTGAGACAAGCTATTTTTGAGAGGACACTAATCTTCCAATCCCTATATGCCAGAGTCTATGTTAATTTACCAGAGGGTATATGTCTGTAAATATATTTATATACAAGTATCTGCATATATCTACCTTATGTAAAAATATATGCCGTATGGATCCATGTACTTTTTGAGGACGTATTTGAAAGATATGATTCAGGGGGCCAACTAACAATATTCTCTATCAACCATGTATCCTATTATGATGGCATGTGAGGGTCCTGGTTGCTGATGGATTGGTTAATGAAAATAAACACCGTCGTTAAACAGTAAGTAGACTAGTATACACATGTATACACCCTTTTTAAACAAATGACTGCCTCCGAGGGACCATGTTGATTGATGGGATATGATTTGGATGTTCACTGGGATGCCGATTAAAATAGCCACACATATTGATAAGCCCGATGTTTGCTGGATAAATCACCTATTTGTTGGTGGAAAAAGCATGTAAAAACCATCTTTCCCCACTAAGACTAACATCTAAATCACGATGTTTTTTGCATAAAACCCTCTTTGTTCTTGCTTAAATCACCCTGTTTTGGCGGTGAAACCTCTCAACACCTCGTGAAAGTTCGCCCAGGGCCGGTCCTCCGGATAGTTCCGCAGAGCTCGCGCTAAGATGGGCACAGTCTCTAGGTCTACCTTGCAGGTGGTCATAGACAAGTATCAATGGAGTGCGATCATTGGATCTTTGTTTTTCGGGCCGAGATCCCCGAACTAAATGGAGGTTTGAATGGGAGATGTTTGGGTGCTGTGGTTATTGAAGCTACCAAATAGTGACTTCACCTACCAAGGCTCGTTGCATTGCTATGGTATAGATGGCCCATTTACAAATGATTTATGCTAATTTACGGATCAAACATAGTGACTTTCCATAGCTACGTTAAAGAACTAGTGGGTATCCTTCACGAACCCAGGCACAGTTCCATCCTTTAGCTACTTTAAACCCGGAATGGCTACGGTTTTCCATGTTAGAACTAAAAAGAAACAACAAACGCATGCAAGGTATACTGTGCATATACCAATATAAATCTACACATACCTATTTCTCGAATTTCTCTACTTATCCATGTGTCAACCTGCTAGGTTTAATTCAACGCAAATCTGCCGCCATAGCACTACGCGTTGGATAGCCACGTCTTCCCCCTCCAAGCTGGAGCACAAACGTGTAAGCGCCTGAGGCCGAGACAAGATGGGCAGCCCCCAAAGCACAAGTTGGTTACCCTCTGGTAAACTAACATAGCTATTGAAAATGGTGATTTATAGTGGATTTTCCTATTAAAAATTGTGATTTTCCATAGTTATGTTAGTTCACTGGAGGGTAATAAACCCATCGAACCATAGCTATAAATCAAATACAAACAAAAACACATAGCATAGTTGTAAATCATGAGCCGGCCCAACCTTTTCCTTTTGGTGATGAAATCCATATGTTGTGCAGCTTTGTATGCAAAGAGCTGTTGCTTTACCAAGCACCACAGACAGTCCGTTAGACTCATCGTATTGCATTCAAGGTGCTTGTAGAGCCAGCACTGCGGCCCGCTGCACCTGGTTGTACCAAGTGGTGCCCACCAGTTCTGTTTGTTGGTGTAGAGCTCCCATAAAAATTTTGATATGTCTACCACATAGCATTCACCTGTATAGCCTATATAGTTATTATAGATGTTATTAGATATATCATGATATATCTACATACCTATTGGATAGCTACCACGAACCATAGTGAAGAAATACCAATCTTGGCGACACTTGCCATGGGTAGCAAACTGGGGCACCACAGCCTGTATTGGTGGTAATATAATTAAGTGGGAACATACTTAATCAACACTTATTACAGTATACAACCATAATTCATTAATATGTATATAGTTGTAGGGGTTTGATTATCTCCCAACTTCTGGGGGTTATCTAATTGCATGGTTTTTTACGCTTCCTCCCATGCTTTGCCATGACATTCGCACCTCATCAGACCGTTCCTTGGAGCGAAAATGCTGCGCGAGCGCTATCTTGAGACTCCTAAAGACTATTTAGATCATGGTCATCAACAATAGTTGATATGGCAGATATTTCGACTATAACAGGTTTATGGATGTTGGTCTACATAAGATGTAAGAAAAGCCAATGGTGTTATATCTAAGCCCCATCAACTATGGTTTATGGAGTTGTGAACTATGGTTTAGCAACTGTATGACGCACAGGATGAGATAAACATATGTTTATGGATGTTTATGGTAGGTACCATAATTGATGATGGCTTATGGATGTCGATCTAAATGTTCAATATCTATGAATGTTTGTTCAGAAATATAGATATCCACATATAGCTATTATATGCTATTATATCATCTTATATCTATCATCAACAACTATGGTTTATGGCATTTATATGCATTTATGGTAGATATTATATAAAAAAAATAAATACTATAGTCACTATAGTTGATGGGGATTGTACATCAACTGATAGCTGGAACTTAAGACCCCTGCGTACCCTCCAGTAACAAACATTACATAAGATATCTTAAGATCATGGGCATTGAACATCCAAACTTTGAATGGAAATAGATGTGATCATCATCTATAAGCTGGTGTCAGAATAAATTAAAAGGGTTACCTCATCTCAATCGTATGCTACTGGGGTCGCACCGGGTAATATGGCTACCAAACAGCCACAGCACCCTGCGGCCAAATCATTGTGGTCACTCATCCCACTCGTCATTGCCATTGCATTGCATCCCCTTTTTTCCAAAACAAACGCATAAAAAAATCCGAAAAGATACCCGGCTCACAACTTCTTTCCTAAACACTTTCATAAAGCTCGCAAAGAATTCAAATACTGTAAATACCATTCAAATCATCATACCACACCAGTTAGGTTACTTAAACCGAAATGTGAAACCCCATCTGCCAACAATAAACAAGTATAAAACGTCATCAAATCAGATTAACACCACTAAGAACACATTAGATCCCATTTTAAACCCAAGAACACGCTATTCAAACACTACCAGAAAACCCAACACATATCTAAAAAAAACCTTCATTTCACCCCAGTTGGTTAGTTAAACCTTGATGTTGTCACATTGGGTTAATCCCTTATATAGTAAATCCCCGTTTGCCAGCAAAAAAAACTTAGATAACTATATACTAAAACATATTAGAGCATAAAACAACCTTTTCAAAATCTCATAGAAAACAATAACTTCACCTCAATTCATTTGCTAAATCATAATGATTCATTAACCACTATATAACTATTGACATATCATTGACTAACTTTGGGGAGTTACCAGTTAAGCCACATCCACTAAATTTCACGAACCATTCACTATTGACTTGACTTACCATTGACTAACACTGGGTAACCCATCCATTTTGCCATGCCCCAGCTTCGTGCTGCTTCATCGCCTGCACCGTATTCGCCATGCCCCGCGGCAAGCGCTGCACCAGCGCCAGGCACTGCGCCGAACTCGGGCGCCCCGTGTCCGGCGCTGCTAAGGCGGCCATGGCCATCAGCGCCAGGCGACGCAGGGTGGTGCAGGCCGTGACCTGGGGGGCTGGGAAATCCATCAGAAAATGGTGATGTTCAACCCGCAAAAACCATAGGAAAACCATTGGAAAACATTGGAAAACATATGGAAAACTCTGGCGATGGTCAGATCTAGAACTGATTTATGATAGCTATAAGTTGGTTGAAATCACTATGAGTAAGGCACCACCTATCGCCACACAGTAGGAGCTCACGAACTAGGCCGCTGGGTGGGCCATACCTGGAAATCATAGGGAACTCACGTTCTGCTTCACGTTTTGGCATCTTGTTTAAAAGGTTCCGGTAGCAAAAAATTATGTGAACACATTTTTTTTCTGGAAATATATCAATGGGAAATGCCTTGGCCATGACAATTTTCATGGAGAAGAATGAGATTAAACCCAAAGAAACTTCGAATCTCTCTCCAACAAACAAAATATTTTAAAAAATGTGGAGTTCACCCGCAGAAATATGGGGTTAAGCATGTTTAACCACAAGAGAAATGGCAAGTTGGGACATTTAACGAATAAAGAGTCCTCAATTGCTGGCCGCGCCAAGTCACCTGCACTCGAGCTTCAAACGGAAGTGCCTGCCCAGGCGTCAAATGAACTGATAGAGGAGTTTCATTGATTTTTCCATATGGAGGTTTCCATACATGGGCCACATGAGGGTCCCCCTAAATCAGCAATTTTAATAGAAGTTTTCATTGTAACCAATCATTTTGGGGTGCCCCCATTTATGGAACCCCCTAATATTGAACACCCATTGAAGTCTAGCCTTTCCCTATTTAGATGGGCCATGGGAGTAGCTAGGTAACTAAGTCAATGGGCCATCTAAGTATGTTATCCCAACGTTATTATTTGCCGACTATCCCCAGAGATTCTTGGCGTTAAACGTTATTAAATCATATTAAATCCATATCTATTTGTATAACATATGATGTCATATTTCCATGTATGTATATATACATATACATGTGTGTGTGTGTGTGTGTTTCATTTCATGGCCGGCTATGTAGTTGTATATAATTTATATATCCATATCCATATCCATATTTCTACATCATTCTATAGTCTATATCTATATAATTGATATCTTGGTCGATCTTGGTTGCTTCACCCATTTTTCATGGATCACTTCCGAGCCCCGACACCTGCATGGCTTCCAACAGCAGCTCAGCTTCCCTCAGCTGCATGGCCCTCAGCGGCGCGCTCAACGACGCGTCGTCGGCGCCGGAGCCGTCGGGCAGGGTGAGCTCCAGGAGGATCTCCTGGAGGATGGTGGCCCGGTGGCCTGGGGATGCTGGATGTTACCAGGCCAAAATGGGGTGAAGTGGTTGAACACATCTGAAAAATGCTGGGAATATTGGGAATTAATGGTATCGTTGAAGTGCTTGAGCATCTTTCCTTTGAGGAAAATAGGAAAATGCGGGAATTTGAGTGAGAAACTGTTTCAAACATGATGAAATGCGATGAATATCGGGCAGTTCAAATGATAAAATTGGGATCTGAAGGACAAACATGGAAATTTGACAGACCACAATTGAAGTCAGCAGAATCCCGGCAATCATCTGGATTTTACTGACAAACAATAGGATTGTGCAGAAAATCATGGAGAGTTAAGATGAGCGACCGAAACGGCTACTTGCTTCCCATCACTGTGCAAAGGAAAAAAAGGGACACATAATAGAATTGTCAAATAATATCCAACATTGAGTGGCTTGTCATGTTTTTTCCCCATTTACATTGATGGTTATTTTGAGGTGTACCTCATTTTCAGACACATCTATACATGGGCGTTCCTGAAATGGGGGTTATTACCCCCAAATCATCCAATTCATTAGATCATTTTAGTATTGAAACCTATCGTTTTGGGGATCCCCCTCAGTTAAGAAATCCACATATTATATAGGTGTTGCATGATATTTCACCGCACCTTTCCATCTGGATTCTGGATACAAAAAAAAACCGCTCCTCATCCTCGTTCACATCATTCCCGTCAACCTCCTCTGACGCCAGGTGGTCCTAGCGAAATATCGAACGAAATGTCAGGGTTTTCTGGAGGCATCTTTCAACAAAATGACAACTCTGGTTACAGCCTGGTCGGAGAAAGTTCATTTTAGTTTCTGTATGAAAATTCCATATTCTCCGTGCTGTTGGACTCTTAACCTGGATTAGCAGTGAAACATTACCTTAAACTCATGATCGCATGGGAATCGCGATGGTGGAGTGCTTTCCTTGTTGCCACATCAATCCCCAAATTGAGGTCTACAACATTCTTGTCCTCATGACCAATCGTAGATACCTGGTTTAACACAGAAAATGATCGTTTGACTTCTTTGCTGGTTGGTATATATGTCCATGCGTGTCAAAAGATTCAAATGTGCTATTTCTAAAGTAATACTTTAAAGTAGCACGCACAAAAATGCCAGATGCTTTCCTCAGATATATATATATATATATATTCCACCTTAAAAGTATCCAAGAGTATTCTTAGCATTACTCAAACTTTAGGTTCGCCATCCACAACACCATTGGTTCGCCCTGTCCTTCAAGACCTCCAAGAGCGACTTCCATAGCTGGGCGCCTCCTGGCCGCCATGGCTCCTATAGCTTAAACCATAAGGAAAATGGTGATTTCACCAGCAAAACACATGATGATTTGAATGGTATGTGTATAGTCTATAGCTGATTTATATCTTATATTTATATATGTGTTGATTTATATGATAGTTGAGTTGGTGGACATAACTGCAGCTGAATTCTATGGTTTATGATAGATATATCGAACTAGTTCATGGGCTTCTGGCGCAACGAACACAACTGGGGGGCCTCACCTCGTAGATGCAGCCTGATTTGACATACGGAATTGCCATCATTTGCCGCTCGTTTGGGGAATTGGAACATTGAAATGCCTCAGTTCCGATCAGTTACCGGGTGTGAACGATGTACTTTCTGGTACACTTGACATCGCTATGATATCTACGGAGAACATCAGGTAAATCATCGAACTAAGTGGCACATTTGCCTCAGCTATTTGAAAAAAATATCGGATGTCCATGGCGAGACAGTTTTCGATGTGGACGTCTACAACACCCATAGACAGGGTGGTGCCTTCTGGTTATGGCCATGTTGGTTCAGTTTCACTCCATGAACAAGTTTGATATATCTAAGCCAGAAGCTCGACCGATTCAAACAATGGGACAACTAGTTCTCCTGCAATCTGACATGGAAATGCGAAATTCCCTACAAGTGGAGGTTTTAATTGAAAATATGATCTATATTCACCAAAAATCCATTGCCATCTTTGATCACCAAAGCTTACTGCACACTGTAAACTATAAAATCACTTTAAATATCCCGAATTCAGCAAGGTTTGCCCATCATTTGCAATTCTTGTATCGTCACCCCGGTTCAACTCCCAATGTTCGTGGGTGAACAGTCCCCGCATCGTCGGTGGTGCCTGCCAGCAAGGTATCTTTGACCTTCTGATTGGAGTTTGCCAAGTAGCACAGGAGGAAACAAGCCCGCCTGGGCGAACATACGGGGAGCTACCCACTGGTGTCATCAGCTTCGTGGCAAGTTGGGAAATCCCATGAAACATGGAAGTTTAATGGAAATTTCATCGTGAACTATGCGAACAAAGTATGGGAACACCCACCACTATAAATGGAGATTTGTAGCCCGGAAAATCCATCAATGTTCCAGCTGGCCACGTTTGATGACACCGAAGGGTAAGACTGTTGGGATTTACATGGTGATACGCTCAGCTATAAGTGAAGTGAGCCTGCCTTCACCGAACCAGCTCAACAAGTTTACTGTATAATGATTTTATATGTTACATCTATCAGAAACCCAACAGTTCACCTACTTCTTTCAACCAACTTTGCTAAGCAGGGGGCCACCACACCGTATCTCCGGGGGAACAATGCTAGATCTTGCGAGGAATCAAACGGTAGCTATATTTCATTTGGTCCAGAAACTCTTACAGTAGAAACTCCCTAGCTCTCCATGGTAATAGGGAACATGGACACCCAAAGCTCATGCATTCCCTCCGTTTACCACCAGATAGGGCTTAAGTATCCCGGCAATATTCCATTGCAGTTAAGATTTGTTTAAGCATGTTGAAGCATATATATCCCACTTATGTGGGTAAAACAATAATAAACCATCCCAATTTTACCATAAATAGGTGGTATATACCATTCCCAAATGGGTGGTTTACTATTGTTTTGCCCCCACTATACCCCCATCATATCCTCATCAAATGCTTGGTTGAGTGGTTGTTGTGTATAACTTTTGCCACCCTTCCGGTTCAAAATAGGCATGATTGTGGTCCAACTTTGCCGACTGAGCTATCAAATAGCCATATCCCCGAAGTTTGTATGGCTAAAAACATCAAAGCATATAGCCATATCATTAGTTTTTTGGGGGGATTGGTTGATCAAGAACATTGTGGTTAAGACATATTAAACCATGTAAATAGGAAAATCAGTGAACCGCATTGAACCGCCATGGTTAAAAACATGTTAAAACCTATGAAACCCCCAAATGTCATAGCCATCCCCAGAGTTTTCAACCCTCCAAGCCAAGGATCTCCCGAACTTCCAACGCCCAGCCAGTACCCAGGCCCCGGATCAGCATGGAAAGCACCTGGCGGCTCCGCGCGCGTTTCAGTGGACTAACCAGCAAAAAACTGGTCAGAAATATGGATTTCATGGGATTTCTTGAGTTGCTTTTTGGGACAATTATGACTAAATTTGACATCTATTTCATTTTCTAAGGGAGATTTCAGAAGAATTTCTGAGAAAGATCCATGACTTGCTTGGAAAAACCTGTTTATTGATGTCTTTGGGACCTGATTCAATTTATCTGAGCAAAATTTGGCGAACAAGGGGGGTTGATGCGGTTTCAGCATCAATAAATTGATCTAACCAAGGCAAGGAGAATCACCCTCTTGGAACCTTTCTTGTACTTAATCTTCCAGTTCCAAACATGTTCAAATGATAATGATCCATTGCTGCACTTGATCTTCAGAAGCCAACTTCATTTCTTTTACCAAGATCCTCAGACCTGCTAGTGGAATCCCACCTTTTTGATAAAGAAATCATCCAAAGTCCGGAAAAGAACTGTATATACATATATATATATATACATATTGTGGATGATTTCCTTGTTTTTACCATGAATTTTGAAGGGTACGCTCCTTACTCAGAGGTGCATTCCACTTTTAAGATGGTAGTTATAAAGTTATACAAGCATAGTTGAAGGAGCCATTAGGAGCCCTATATCCTAACTTCTGGGAGTATATCAGTATAATTCAGTATATATAATCTGAATCCCGTGGTCATAAAAATGACACCAACTGCACACCGGAGTTCCCGGGCAAGTTCGCCACGTCCCCCCAATACCACTGGCCATTCCATGGTGCTTCACCCTAAGAAGTGGAAGTGAGATCGGTTCACCCCGGTTACAGCTGAATGCATCCTACTTCCCCTACCTATGAAACCAGGGTTCCACGTTGTTACAACATGTTACTTGGATGATCATCCCACTTAGCAATAAGTGCTGAATGATCCTGGTTAGTAAGTCCCCGGTGCGTGGATTATCTATGATTATCCCAAGTGAAAATTGGGTTATCCAGTTGTTGATTATCTCATTATTCCGAAGTAAGTCGATTATCTCATTTAAAGATAGGTTACAACCCCAGTTACCCTCTGGTAAACTAACATAACTATGGGAAATCACCATTTTTAATGGGAAAATCCACTATTTCTATGGCAATTTTCAACAGCAAACTGTTAGTTTAACAGAGGGTACTAACCACTTGGGATTTCTGGGACCGCCTCCTCTGAAAGCAAGTCCTGGTCTTCGGGGTCGCAGCAACTGCCCAAGGTATGTAGACCTCGGGAATCTTCAGCGGGACGCCTTTCTGGTGTGGTGTTCAGCCACAAATATGGGGCTTTCATGGGGATTAACATGGGTTAACTAACGGAAATATGGTGTTTCTGTTCTTTGGATGGATTTATTGGATCATTTGGGATCTCCTTTTTTAGCAACAAATATCAGGTATTATCTGCGCAGCAGTGCTGGCAATCTCAAAAGGACAAATAATAAGTGACCACTGTCACATGTAATCAACGGATTGGTCTGAAGAAAAAATACAGGACACATAAGGAAACTACAGTTGTTTCTTCACATGTGGTTTCCTATTCAACAAAATCCCTTGAACCACTTTCGGGGTGTGAGCCACTGAAGGGGTCAAGAACAAATATATCTTCAATCGTAGCGGCATTGTGAGCTGGTCACAAATAACTATATCAGCACAGCATTGAAAACCCATATTTACAACTTTACAACATTTACAACCCTCTGTCGCCTCGAAAGAAAAGAACCCACCCTTAGAAAACCGATGGTTTCGAATCAGTTCATTTGGGCTTCAAGTTGTGTTGGAGGGTCTGATTCTACACGGAGCACCAGGAACCCACCCCCCATGCAGCTGAAGGACAAATCATCAAGATTGTCTCCTTAGATGGTGTGTGGAGGTTCAGTTCTGGAGCGAGTTGTTGCTGGGATATTGTATTCCAGCCTCTTGGGGCAGATTACCATTATTTACATAACAATGACAACAAAGTGTTGGGTGCTATGGGCGATTAGAAGCCCCAGTGGAAGTGCCACGGCGAACTTTGGAAACCTTGTAAGAACGTTGGTTGCTGGTGGCATATTGTACTTCTGCAAATTACGGCTTAGCATTGCCAAGCAGATCAAGCAACTGCACCAAGGTTTACACTGCCTCATGACATGTAAGTATACAGTCTACAGTTCGTGAAAGGCCTATTCCCACAGAGAGCCCTCCATAGGAGATGAGACTGCAAGAAAAAGTCTGCAGAGTTCGCGCATTTGGCGATGTTCCAAATCTCGGCATAATTCCTCTGCCAGTCGTCTTGCTGTAGTGCCACGTCTCCTACTGGGCAAAAAACACAAGGTTGGGGCGAACCGCTGAGCACCACCGTGGAGATGTCGTGAAGTTCCTGCCTTGGAAAATCGGGTCTTTGCAGACTCAGAAGCATCCTCATTGCATGGAATGTCCTGCCCGGTCAAGCCTTTCTTCCCGGACAAGCCTCAATTTCTCTTGCGCATATCTCCACATGAATTGGTTGCACAAACATCCATATATTAATCTATTCGTGTTGCACATATAATGAGTTGTATTGCAAATCATCGTCCAAATTCATGTGGTTCAAAAATATGTTCTAAATGACAGCATTCTTGGAACCAAACCTCGCCATTTCATCCATGTTCTATCCCTGTCTCCTGTGAGGCATCCAACTCAACAGAAACCCACCATTTTCCTGATCAAACCTGCAGTTTACTTCCTGAAACATCTCTCTTTGTTGGCCAACAAAATTTCAAATCCACCCAAATCCACCTGTAGCAATTAATAGCATGCAATAGTTTCCAGAATCAAAAGGTCATACCGAGTCATACCTAGTATAGTGACCCCATTTGGATTGCCACAACATCGCCTTTTATGGTACAACGTTAAGAAGGAAATGTTGCATTTCCTGTCTAATCTTCTGGATCTTGTCATCTTTCACTTCATCCAAAAACCATCCAAACTCATACAAAAGCCATCTAAGAATCATCCCCAATCATCCCAAACGACTATCTTTCCACATGTCTTCTACACTTTTCCACCTGTTTCCCCCATGTTTCCCACCATTTTCCCATCCTTTTCCAAGGATCCAACCGCATCCTCTCCGCCGTTTGTTGTGCCCTCAACGCCGTGTTCTGCGTTGAGGCCAGGCTATGCTCCGCCGCGGCCGTGGCCACGTGGCGCAGTAGGCCGCGCTGCAGCAGCTGCTGCCGCCGCAGCAGGGCGTCGTTCGAAGAACCGCAGAGGAGGTTTTGCAACGTGAGGAAACCTAGGTCCGGTGGAATGATGGGAAACTCATTGGAATATATGGAAGATTGGGAGTCACGTTTTTCACTATTAACATAGAGTTCCATAGATTTCCCATGTAACGAAAATGATGGGAAATCAATGGGAACCTTGGTGGAAAAATGATGGGAACATGATTGGAATGCATGAAGCATGTTCTTAAGTCAGCAACATTCTGAGGAAACCTGAATGGCATAAGTGGAAAATGATGGGGAAACAATGGGAAGATTGGTGTACTAAGTTACTATCTGACAATTCTGAAGGAATGATGAAAACATCTGGTGAAACGGGAAACCTCTGCTGTTGCCGGCAGGTACATACTGCTAACATACTGCCGACACAAGAAATGGGCATTACATTTTGGGAACTGCCTGGGGGTCCAGTTGGATGCAAAGTTTAGCTACAAGAATGGAGAAATGTGTGGAAATATGCGTTTCCGTACATGGGAGCACCGGAAGTCATCCAAGTCATTAGACCATTTAGATCATTTAGTATTGAAATCCATGGTTTGGGGATCTGGCATTTTGAGACACCTCCATACAATATATATATATATATATATCAATATATAGGGATATGGACCAACAGCATCTGATGCTCATTTGCTAAATGCACAAGATCGACCCAGAGTTCATCATCAGCAGGACCCTTCTCAATTCAATTCATAGTGCGCACCTTCAGTGCAGTCCCCAATGGCTTTCGAATCTGATTCCCACTTCGTCCTGAGCCTGGTATGAAATAGATTGAAATAGTTCACCCCATGGTGTATTGTGCTACTTTTGCATCAAACAAAACTGCCAAGTCTCTGGGCAAACGGCTATCATTTACAAAGCATCATGCGGCCAGTGAAGGCCAACGAAGTCACTGCGACGTAGATATCTGCTAAGCAAGATAGTACAATATGCGATAAATCATGGCCACAACCCACAACCCTCACTTCTCACTTGACAACCGTACCACGCGAGACCCCCAACATTGGCGTGTTGGCCAGCTTGACTTGTAATTTCGAGAACTATTCTGTTTATAGTGGATATATCTACAATTGAAGAGCTTTATGGTATAGTATAGATACAACTATTAACCTTTTGGGATTAGTCTAGTTCTATATATAAATAATAAAACTAACTACTGTTCTAGTAGAATCTTACCCATACTCCAAGGCTGATCATATTCCAGGCCAAAACAGCTGGGAAATATCAGAAAATTGCCAAGACCCCATTCAGGTGAAAGTTACCTTCAGATGTGTGCCCATGGCTCCTTTTTCTTTCATCACGTGCGGTCACAGTCTGCACATGTTTTTTGCCCGAAGATCCTTTCTTTAACCAAATGTTCAACATCACATCTCATTTA
>BGPT01000017.1:596684-629431 GCA_003297045.1 Symbiodinium sp. clade C Y103
TGCCTACCAATGAAAAACAAACCAAGACGCAGGTCCCCAGTACGATGAAAACTTGGTATGCGGAGATTTTCTGAATTTGGGAATCCTGCTTCTAGAACTGTAACTATAGTTGGTTGGGTTCATAAACAAACAAACGGTAGCTGCAGGGCACACAAACCGCCAAGCGACGCCATGCGTGGAGGGATGGATCAGCTGACACCTTCGATGCAGCGGCCAACAAAACATAGAAACATGGGGTAGCCATCGAAACATGTTTGTTTTTGTGGGCACGTTTTCGAGTCTCAAATTTCAGAACTGTTTTTGTTTGAAATTCAAGTCCCTATATTTCTGAAGTGTAGCAGGGACGTTTGGTTAATGACACTCCTTTCTCTTTCTGTGGGAGTGCTCCCTGAGGTCGGTGGTGATCGCTCAACCCTCTTCTAGTTACTTGAACACTCCATTTTTGACGCTGAAATCGTAAGACCTCAACATCCACCAACCTGAAGTTGTCTACGAAATCACATCAGCTCGCCCATTTTTTGCTGCTCAAATCCCCATAAACTAACATGCCAGTGGGAAAAATCTCCGTTGTTGCCGCGTGAAATGCACTGCTTCCGCACCTCCAACTGCTCCAGCAGCAGTTCCAAGACCTCCGGTGCCTCTGCCTCCGCCTTGACCTCTGCGCCGTCGGCGACGTCGTCGGCGCAGAGCTGCTGCGCGGCGGCGGGGCCGTCGGCGGCTAAGCGGCTCCAGAGGCAACAGGAACCTGGGGCCATGTGGGCCATGTGGGCAAGGTGGGCCAGGTGGGCCAGGTGGGATGGAGATCCCTTATTATGGTGACATGCTTAAAATAGATATGTGGGTAACGACTGGTTTGTTCTGATTTTATATTGGGATTCAACCAGCCACGACAGCATGATAGATTATCATAAGAGTTATGGTTGATAACAGTAGGTTGTAGTTGTAGTCAACAATGGCTGAAGCCGCAGCAACGATCATGCCATTTTCGCTACAGATCACATATTTTTGTCTCCATAGAAGACTTTCAAATAGTCTCTGTCCGTTTACTAGCCAGCAATCGAACTCCATCAACGATCGTCAAACTCTTAGACCCATCAAAATAGTTCCTACATTTCATAGCTTCCAAAATATGAATGAACATCTGGGGCTATCGAGATGGAATCTAACACATGGCTTTCCAACCCATGTAAACTCACCACCTGGAAGGATCAAAGTAGCTTCGCTTATCTTGCTTTATGGTGAAAAAGTTGAGGATGTCTACCGGTGAAAACACCCTCTGCAGCTTGAAGCATGTATTGTTGTTGATTAATTAAATAACTCACATAGTGAATTTGGATCATTTACCAACTTTTTTTCGGAGCACTGGTTGCTATCCTGTTTTTGTTGAAAGGGCCCTGGAAAATCACATGTTTGCGAGAACTTCACATAACTCACAAAGCGCTGGTTTCAATCCTTTATTTTTGTTCAACATGGAAGGCAAGAATGGTTTCCTGAAGCCTGAAGACAATTCCTCTATTGAAACGTAGCTGAATGCGCATGGTCACACAACTTGAATCTTGATGTTTCTTCAATAGAATTACATAGTTGTCGATTCAAATTCAAGTGGCTGATACAGTACCACAGTTGAAAACCTGACTTTACTACTCTAAATCACACCTGGACTGATTTTCCTATTGAAATATTGATGTAATCTACTACTTTACATCAATCTTGACTTGGATTTGCTTCAGGCCCCCTCCCCCCCAAAAGAACTGTAGATTACCAGGTCTATGGTGGATGTTCCATAGGAAAATATCACAATAGCCATCTAGTATCACCATCTCAACAAACTCAGATTGATGATGTTTCTGGACTCACCTGGAAGTTTCCAAAGTCATGGGGGTACCCCAATAGCTGGATGGTTTACAATGGAAAATCCATCTATAAATCATCCATTCAAATAGGATTTTCCATTGTAAACCATCCAGCTATTGGGGTACCCCCATGACTTGGGAAACCTCCACCTGTGCAGTTTCCCTCCAACTGCCCCCCGGGCACTAACCAATCGCGGCTCGCGACAGGCCGTCAGGGCATCACGAAGCTCAGCAGATCCCATGTCCAGCTCCTGAAGTTTCAGCGGTTTGACATCTATGCAATAAGCAACTGTTATTTTACCAAAGGGTCTTGCAACAACCTTCCAAGTCCCCATATATCATAAATACATCTCATTAATCCACCATTTTCCCTGGGCCCTGGTTTAACTCACCATCTCTCTCTCTCTCTCTCGCTCTCCATGCGGTTTAAGTCACCATTCCATGTATTCTTCAAAACATCATAAAACACCTGAGCCATCAAACATACCCCTATCCCATCCCATCAAATCAAACTAGTTGGTTGATAGGTTTTCCTACTACGGATTGTCATAGTCCCAAGTGATTTGGGTAGTAAAGGTTCCAAAATTTACAATCAACCAGGGTATTTTTTCATGACAAGTTATGGCTCTGTGCAACTTTTTAGTCAGTAAATCACCCCATCTATGGAATGATCACCCCATGAAAATAACCATTATATAAGATATTATATCTAATTTTATATGTATATAATCACTGGTTTCTGGGGCTTTCACTGCACCTGAATTTCCAGTTCATGTTGTCTTTTCCAGGCACATTATTTATGATGTTCCATCTACCCTCTGGTAAACTAACATAACTATGGAAAATCATCATTTTGTATGGGAAAATCCACTATTTCTATGGCCATTTTCAAGAGCAAACTGTTAGTTTACCAGAGGGCAACTGGATGTAATTGGTATTTCTAGTGACCCACCTGATGTCTAGTGATGAAATCCCCACATTTTTCGCAGCTCCTTCAGCCTCAACGCCTCCAGCGCCTTGCGCTTCAGCGCCGCGCAGCCGCGCAGCGGCGCCCGCGCGGCGCGCCGCAGAGCCAGGTGGGTCAGCAGTTGGAGCGTCAGCAACGGCGGGGCAGCGGCCTATACCGGGGGATGGAACCGGGGGGATGGTGGCAAGATCAATGGGAGAATAGTAGACTGGATAGATCTATATATCATGTTTGATGGTTCGATTCCATTATTGATGATTTTCATGATTGCAACCATATTGATATTAGTCCGCATTTTTTCCATGTTAAACCACCATTTCTGGATGGTTATTAAAACCAGATGATATGATGTTGAGTCCCAAGTTTTCATGCTTCAACTATGTTGAAAACAAACATTTTGGATGGATAAATCATATCAAACCATATCAAACCACAAATTTTCCATGGTTGAACCATGCTAACCTCAACATGTTCCACCAATTCCTCGTGCTTTTCCTATGATTTTCCCGGGTTTTCTATGGCTTTGCACCACTACCCCGTTGCTGCCACCTCTGCGGCCGGCGGCACCCCGTTGGCCGCCAGGATGCGCGTGCAGACGTCATGGCTGTCGCGCGCCAGGCGCCTGAGGACAGTCCTCCAGAGGATCTTCACAAGTAACAGAGGGAAGTAGTTAGATATAAATAACTTATGAATAACTAATAATTATTAGTGTCTTCTATAAATAACTAATCAGTTGTTAGTAGTTATTAATAACTATCCAGAGGATCTTCCAGTTGTTAATAACTATGAAGAACTATGAAGAGGTCTGTTACTAATATATAGGAATGTTAATAGTTGGATAGTTAATAGTTGGATAAGATCTATTATTAACTAATAATTATTTAATAGAGGTGAGATGTTATAAATAACTTATTAGTATATATATTCCATAACTAGTAAATGTTACTATGATCTATTTTCATCTACTATCAATAGGATAATCCAATGATGGGATACGAACTAATGGTGAAACGAATGCAAAATAAACTAATTGATGGGATGAAATAAAACTAATCGAGACTAAGGGTGACTATGGATGGGATATAACTCATGGATACTAATTGAATATAGGATGGTATATCTGTTCAGTATTAGCAATTCATAGTTAATAGCTCTTTGTCAATATTAATAGCTAATAGTCCATATTATATAATCACTTGTGGGATATTAACATTACAGGAATAACTATTAATGGGATATTGCTGGGATTCACTGTTAATATCCCATCAATGGAATTACATCGTAACTAGTAAAGGTAAAATCATAACCAATGGGATATAACATGAAATAACTTTGGCTTAAGTATCAACAATTACTGGTGACCATCAGTGTTAGTATCACCATTACCTATTAACAATTATATTATAGGAATATATCGATTAGCAATAGTACTACATCTTTTGATAGTAGTGAACTATCCGATTAACTAATCATAAAGGGAGCTATCAATGGGATAAAACTATTAAGTGACTTAACTTGCCATTACTTCACTTAACATGACTAAGTTAGTACAAGCTATTGAGCATCAAATAACTAATGTTAATATAACTTATGGTCACTATTCATGGGAAATAACTATGAAACCATCATAAACCATCAAGTATTGATTTGGCATTAGCTAAATAAAGTACTTAATTAACACATATTGGGAATTAATGGTGACTAAACCACATAAATAATAATCATGTTTGACTTTGACAGATATAATGGGTTATATATATTATATATCAAATCTGAAAATTTATGGTCAAGGATAAATGGGGAAGTTTGCTTAGAGGCAGTTACTTACCCATTAGGGAATCCCATGGCCCATCTAGGTAGACGCTGCCAGAGAGGAGGAACTTAAGCTAAAGGCTTACAAACCTTTCCATGCCTTACAGTAGTTGCCTTAGTTGCAAAGTCGGATCTTTTCCAAAGCGTAGCACCAACAACCATATAAAACTACTGTATGATATCAGCAAATCAATTTTAGGCAAAACATATCTTGGTCGTTTGTTGATCCCGCGCGAAACAAAAATACTTTTGGTGGGTTAGGTGGTAATTCCATCTAACATGCGAAACACAAAACAATTAGGTGTGTGGCTACAAGCCATTCAGACTAATTAGATCTAATTAGAAAGTGCTAATGGATTCTTTGGGAACATCAGCTTAATGCATAAAACATAGATACACATGGAATTGATATGGATTGGCATGGGGTGAGGCAGCAAAAATATAATCACTCCAGTTTCCGTTGAAAATTGGATCTTGTTGGATTTGGTCCGATTGCAATGGTCATGAGATCAAGGACTTCCCCAGTAGTTTTGGTGACTGCCTTTACAACCTTTCGGTTGAAGGCAAAACATCTGGCGCTACCTGGGCTGGCAATCCATTTGGCCACATCAGCAGCAGTCAGGAGCTTCGGCTGAGAGGTCGTGAGAACCACCTTCAGTGGCTCTTTGATAGCAAACTCCTTAGTACTCATAAAGGGCGTATCGGGAGTAGGGAGCAAATCATCCAGATTTTCAGTGACAGAACCATCAAGATCTTCGTCGTCCCAGATTGTGGGCGCTGTCCTGGCAACTGCAGGAGCTGCTGTGAAGTCAGCATCAACCGAAGCCGTCGATGTTTGTGCTCAGAGGAGCCAACGGAGCGCTCCGTAGATCTGGCATCAACACAAAGCTTGAGGCAAAATGAAAAGCGGCCATTTTCTCCAGATTCTCCCAGATTCAATGGATTGGTTGAAGGGAAAATTTACAGGAAACCATGGATTTTCCCATCAAATATAGTGGTTTCCTGTAAATTTTCCCTTAAACCAATCCGTTGACAGATTGGTGTACCTGTCATGAAAAGTACGACTGACTATCGCATCTGGCGATGGATTCTCCCGATTTGGCTCCTGGTGGCGAGGCTTGGCGGCCCTGCTTCGTCCAGAAAGTCCAGGACCCTCTGCGCAATGCCTCCGGATCCATACGACGCGTGATGCATCCGGGGGGCCCAAAATATCCAGGATGTTGGGTTTAAGAAAGGATAACCTATAGCAAAACCCAAGTGCGGTAAAGTGTTGCGAGGATGTCCGAACAAGTGCTCTGGGGTTGACTCAGAAGATTGCTTCATGTGTGTTGCTGAAAAACACCGAATCACCACAGTTCCCAAACCATTCACAGGTTCTCACCCAAGAACCGATCACCAAGGTCGATCATCGATCGCCAAAGAAAGAGCTTCGAATGGGAGAAGGCGCACCATGCCATGGGGACGTTGCGAAGATCTGCCACATGCGGATCCTTGATTGTTGTTATGGTACGTTATTATCCCATTAATCATTTTGATCATATCTCATATCTTATACATGCACACACACACACACACACCCTCCCATTTTTTTCCTCATTATATCTCCATATGTTGATGGTTGATTTTGACCGAAACATCCAGAGGCCTTCCATGGCTTCGAGTTCCGGCCCGTCTCCAGCATTACTGTCAGAGTCCAACATGCGAAGCAACAAACGAACAGAGACCTGGCGATGGTGGTTCCAACAGGCTTGGCGCAGCCAAATGGATTATGAGTATGTCTGACAATGGATGAAACTGGTGTACACACCTGGCATTTCTGGGGATTAAGTCTTGGAGATATGATTGGGAATGTAATGGGATTACCAATATCTATCATTGAGGTTTGGTGCGGCCAAATCTATAGGCAGTGATTAACATCAACTATTCATGGGGATATAGTGGGGGTCTATCGGGATATTAAATGCGGTACACACACAAACATGGGATGGATGGTTTAAGTTGGGAATGTGATGGAATATTGATGGGATGAACACCATTCTGATATTTGGGTATGTCCAAACAAGTTGCATAGACCCAAATTGCCATTCTAGAAAGGCATATTGTGATTGGCCGTCAGATTTCAAGGTACAGGTACCTGAACATGTCAAACAAACCAATATTCATCCCAAGAAGGTCTGCAACACATCAAACACAGTATTGAAAACCGCTCAGCTGACAAGAAAATTCAAGTACGGATATTG
Organism: Symbiodinium sp. clade C Y103; assembly: GCA_003297045.1. Lineage (NCBI taxonomy): Eukaryota > Dinophyceae > Suessiales > Symbiodiniaceae > Cladocopium > Cladocopium sp. clade C. The sequence goes on from BGPT01000017.1 coordinate 603,557, forward strand.
GAGGTACCTGCTCTGTGTGATGGGAATGTAAGCGGATATAACTCCAAAAATTAGATCTTACACGACCCCCAATACAAACCAACCCACCTTGCGGGCCCTAAAAAAAGATCCTATGAAGGAAAGTCCCTTGCCACCCCGTGATCTATGCCTCCGCCAAGCCGGGGCTCTCCTGCAAAAGGGGATGCAGCAGCTGGCACTACAAGTGTATCAAAAAACATATTCCTTCATGGGAGAAAAAAACGATGAGGCCACCCCATTGGCATGTAATCTTGCTCCATTTCTATATCATATCTGGCTCTTCAAGTATCTGCTGATTGAATCTTGAAACTACTTCAGCTTCCAAAATAATCGAAGGAAGTTTAGAAGTGAAGCTTCCGACAATATGGACAGTTGAAAAGCAGAGGTGAGAAAAGTCAGAAGTGAGAAGATCAGAGATGAGAAAGTCANGTCGGTTAGTCAGTTAGTCAGTTAGTCAGTTAGTCAGTTAGTCAGTTAGTTAGTTTGTTAGTCAGTTAGTCAGTTAGTCAGTTAGTTAGTTTGTTAGTCCGTTAGTCAGTTCGTTAGTTAGTTTGTTAGTTAGTTAGTCAGTTAGTCAGTTAGTCAGTCAGTCAGTGAGTCAGTTAGTCAGTTAGTTACGCAGGCAGATAGATAGACAGATAGATAGGCCGACGCTCGAACCACCTTTTGATCCATCAGTGGGTTCGCTCTGCCATNTCGCTCTGCCATCCATCATTCACAGCAACTCACCTTTCCTATAGTTTGCTATTCCTGAAACTTCCGCCACCGCCTTGTGCGGTACTACTGGTATTTGATTCCATAAACTGCTCCTCATCGTTATCCTCATCCTCATCCTCATCATCTCATCCTCATCCTCATGTCCATCCTCGTCCATTAGCTATCAACATTTCTAAATCTACAAATAGATCCCCCATTGTATACCCATTCGCTCACTATCAACCCCTACAGTCGTCCTGCCCATAGCTTCGCAACGCCCGTAATGCCAACGGCACCGCTGGCAGCAGTGCCGTCCGCGCCGTGCGGCCACGGCGAAGGGCGAAGGCGGAAAGGAGGTCCAGGGCACGGATCCTTGGAGTCAGGGATGGGATGATGAGAGTTACCATCTGGTTATTTAACATAGCCATGGAAAATTCCCTCTAAATGAAGGTTTCTAGCTGGGAAAATCATCAAAAATTAGCCATCCTCCATGTTAATTGTTTTACTTATCTAGTTCCAAGAGATACAGGGGCTATTGATCAACAAATGTCTCTTGGAACTAGCTAAGTTATACTGGTTATATAAGTATTAACTGTAGAATAATTAAAACCTGCAGGTTAAGGTTAATCTACTCAGTGGCACGCAAAAAATTGTATTATCATGAGAATATCATGGGATTTAATCAACAACAACGGGAATATTGTGGGTTTAAGTTTAGGGTCCTGAAATTCCCAGTGATACAAGTTGGATCAAGTTGGTACAATTGGTATATGATATGAACAGGTCACCTGGTCAACTGGCAACAGAGTGGTGCACTGGTTTGTAGCGGGATTACAGTGGTATAATAGTTTCAATCAACAATGATTCAATGAGATAATCGAGATGGCTCGTTTGATGCATCTCTCTCTAGATTTAAGGGAACTATATAACCATCAAAACAATGGGAATGTATGGAAACATGGGGATCTAAACCAGCACTTGACTATCGCGGGACCTTAGCAAAAATTACTGTAACACTGGATATCAACTCATATCAACTCAACTTAGCAATGAACCACTGGATATTAACTATATTTAATTATGAACTCAATCCAGTGGTTTGTATCCCATTTTCCCAGCAGTATCCAGTTTCAACTATAATTAATTACATTTTCCCAGCAGTTCTTTCTGCCCCATCTTCCTGCGACGAAGGCTGCGCCGAGAGCCGAGACGCTGCACGTCCTGCGACGAAGGCTGCGCCTCCAAGGCCCTCAGCAGCGCCTCCTCCGTGCCGAGCAGCGGCCGGGCGTCCGACATGGCCAGGCACTGCAGCGAGGCGCAGGCAGAGTCCTCCATGGCGTGGCCGTGGCCCCAAAAAATGGGGAGATCATGGGGGGAAAATGTGGAGGTTTAACTGTTTTAACCAACAGGTATGGGTTTTAGGTGGGATTTTAGTGTGATTCCTTGAACAATACTACTGGTAAAACCAGCAAACATGAGGTTAACTCACAGAAATGATGATTCAACATGATTTAACAGCAAATTGTTCTGTGATTTCCCTGCTTCAATCCCCATTGATTCCGGGTATTTCCCAGCTAGCCATTTTTCATTACTTGTCATATCATACCATACAAGGTGGAACCCAACACATTTTAGCTAAAATGGTTGAAATATTTGAAACAACTAGGATTTATGATTTATCACAGACTAAACTGTAATCAATGTTGAATAGGGGGCCGACCATGTATAGAGCGAACAAGAAAGGGCTGATCCCAAACTTTTCAAATTATTGTGACATAAGGATAAATCATATGATAGATGTAGAAGCGACCACGAGAAGGAATCCTTAGAAAACATTGCGGATATGATCCATAAAAATTGATGAAAATTGCATGATCATGGAACAACATGAATGATGGGAGAACATGTGGGATGTGATTCCAAGTGTTCTGGGACAAATCTATGAAACATACATGACCATCGGTGCATAAGCAGTAACAAATGAGGATCATGGATTCAGATTTTGTCCATATCTTGGGGATATGATTCACAACTAATTCAACAAAAGCTGGGTCACCACCTTTAAGAAAATGGTAACATGTAAGATTTGGGATCTGGTTCATAAAAGATGATAGCACCATCATGAATAATTACTTGGATTCTGATTAAGAAAGGGAAACCAGTGGTGATCCAAAAAAATGGAACATATAAACCTATCAAACTTATAATGGATGTAGATACGATCTATATCTTGAACAAGTCGGGATTATCAGCTTCTCAATGGATTTTATGCGGTGCTGTTAGACCTCCCGGAGCATAATCCTGAGCTGTAATGAGCGGCCAAACTCTTGCTGCATTCCGAGAGCTTGAGCAAACGCTACTGTGAAGCCTGTCGAATCATCGCCTATTGCACTGGTCAGCTTCCTAAAGTCCGTTGGGCTAGCCGTGGTGATATAGTTCTGCAAATCAACGAAGCGGCTGTAAACCGCGACATTGTGTTGGAAACAGTGGATGGGGTGTGAGGTACTGGGGCTTCCACAGCAAGTTGTTGCTGTCGCCTGTCTTCTTAATGTTCAATGACGCCTCAATCTCTTCACACAGCACTGGGTCAAACAAAGCATCTGCTGCAACGAAAGCACTACTTCCTCATGTTGCTGCTCCAACTATCTATTTGGGTTTGTCTGAAAATAGGCTACCCAAAATTCCCATGGATTGTCATCATTTTTCCTATAAAAATGTCTATTTCTGGCTATCCCCATGTCCATATAACCATATATCTATATAATTCTATAATATTCTATATACATATATGTGCATATACAACCATGTTCATTTCTTTTGAATCTATATCCACATCAAAATCCAAAGCTTTTTTGGCGTGGTTAACATCCCATCTCTTGCTGACTTATCTGCCAGGTGGATGACCGCTGTGCTCGGATCCTGCAGCTCAGTGACCTCCAAATTCTTCCGCATCGCATCCTCAGTGGAGAGAGCTATCTCCTGGGACATCTGGTTACTTCTACCTGCTGATGTGTTTTGAAGAGTACGACTTCATGTTTGCGTTTAGCGTTTAACGTTTCTTGTTGAATTCAACATAATTCAACAAATAAACAATATGGTTTATTCGATATGTCTGTCTTCTTTGAACTTTGAAGACCTCGGCTCCTACATCTTCTTGCTCTTGAACATGTTTTGGAATCTGGACATTTCATAATTACTCCACGCATTATGCCTCTGCAGGTACAATTATTGATCACATTGATGGATTCTCATTCAGCTAAATGTCAACCCTGGATTCCAAAAAAAACTAGGCTGTTTAATCATGGGTGTACCATTTACGTATTGGATTCTCACTATTTTGGGAGTTCCGCCCTAATTAATTAATAAACAATTTAACAGTTTATTAATCCTGGTTTGACATTACAGAGCGTATTCCATACGCAACAAGTTTCCCCATGTCTGATTGTGGCACTTGACAAGTCAAGGCCCATTCCAGATGTCGCCGGAATGTTCAAATTTCGTGTTAAATGTCCCCCAAACAAAACCCGAATTCCGTATTGGACCTGATATGATAGAATTTCATGTTGTGGGAAGGGGTGAATACCAATTTTCCAATGTTGCAGTTGGTTTATAACTATATTATAAAATGAAAACCATGGATTACATCCAAACATAGTTTTATTTCAGGTTCAGTAATTGTTGTCCAAATTACACCATTCATGCTGGTTCGACTGAATGTTGCTATGATCAAGTGTAGTATCAAGCATTTGATCATTTTGATTTGATCATTTTGCAACTGTGCTTGGTGAACCCTGTTTAGTTTGGTTAACCGCACTTTTTTCGTTGACCTGCCCAATTTGGCAGTAGACTCCCCAGTTCAAAAATGAGACAAAACTCACAGGACGCTTCAACAGATCCGTGAAATAACCACCATTTTGCTGGTTCTCCTTTTTGGTTGGTTCCACCTCCAAAATCCTGCATATTTGGCTGGTTCAACAGCGATCCTTCAATTGTTGATTAGATTCTCACACTTTTGGTCGATTGATCCTTGAACAATTCCATGTTTGGTTGGTTTATGTTGGTTCAACCTCCCAGATCCACCATGTTTGGTTACTTCTTCCCCCAAGTGGGGCCATGGTTATAGTTTAGCTCACCATAGTTACACCCACAATTTCAATACCCATAAATGGTATATCCCATACTTTACTTATATCCCATATATATATATATATACCCATGAATCTAATCTCAACTGCACCCCCAAAGGGCCATAGATCCTGCAATATTCCCACTCAAGTCACATAATGAATCACATGGATTTAAATGACATTTTACCCTCTGGTATTTTAACATAGCTAGTGAACACTCACCATTTCAAATAGCTAAATCAACTATAAATATCCATAAATAGCCATTTTCAATAGCTACGTTAATTTACCAGAGGGTATAATACCCATTAAAAATGCTGATTTTACCCGTTTTCCCAGTAAAAAATGGTGGTTGTCCAGTGCGCAAACTGTTAATTTGCCAGAGGTTCACCATTGTTTGGCTAACTGTTAATTTAACAAGCTACAAGTAACAGTATGGCGTTGCAGGTTCCATTGTTTGGCTAATTAGAATGAATTCCTAAGTAACAGTAACTGTTATGTCTAATAATGGCTACTTTCAGCATCCCAAGTGGCTGCTATAACCTGCGGCGCCTCCAGCTCCAGCAGCTGCTCCCGCGAGGCGTTGGACGAAGCGCCGGACATGTCCGGGAGGCAGCACCTGGGCTTGGGAAACCAATGGAAACCCAGAGGAAAATGACGATTTAACCAACAAAAATGGTGGGAAACTATAGGAAAATGATGATTTAACCAACAAAAATGGTCAGAAACCCATAGGAAAATGACGATTTAACCAACAAAAATGGTGGGAAACTATAGGAAAATGACGATTTAACCAGCAAAAATGATGGGAAAAAACATCATAATAGGAAATTAAGAAAAACGGTGATGTTATGGGATGCAGAGCTGATTGATAGTGGTATAGTTGGTGGAAGTTTAAGTTACAGTAGTCAACTAAGGTGGTATGGTGGACAATAGTATAGTTGGAAATATTCAAGTATAAGTATAACATTTCTTGGAAAACACACACTGCATCACACTGCAAATGAATCACAAAATTCGAAATCATTTGTGAAATCATTTCTGGTGAGAGGAATATCGAAAGTCACATAAGGATCACAGCTTAACCGACCAAAACGAAGCCAGGGCACAAGGTCATAATGTCACAGCCGATCCGCTGTACAGGTCCTGCAAAGGCAAACTTTCCACACAAGAATTTGGTGAGATAAACACCAACATGTGGTGAAAATATAGGTTGCGGACTTGATTATTATGGATAAGTCTGTTAAATCACAAATGTTTAAATGATGATTAAACATGTGGGTTGTTTGAACACCCATGTAATATGCAAATAGAAGCACATAATTTCAAATAACAAGCTTTAAACTTATGTTTGTTCAATGGTATGGAGTATAGATTGACTAACACATACGAAAACAAGAGCTACCTTGGCATATTTTCCAGGTGTCCAACTCAGATTTTGGGCTGATGCCCAACTTTACAAGAATCACTGACAGTCTCCACCTTTCCGTTGGCTTGGAAAGAGATACTTGCAGACCCCTCACAAGAAAAAAAGACATTACGGTACCGACGGTACCAGTTGTTTAGCACAAATCTATTAGAAAATGGCTGGTCGAACCCCCAGTAGACATATAATGAAATAATTAACATGATTTTCCCACGAGAAAACCATGTGGTTTCCAAAGCGCACGTCCTGGATGTCTCTTCATGGTCTCTACCAGATTGCGCAGCATGGAAGCCATATCCAACGTCCTCGACTGGGAAAACCATGGAATTGCCGGGCGTCATCGTGACCCCCGGAACAGAGCAAAACCAGCCCATGGTGCTGTTGTTCAACCATTTCCTATCTTACATACCCTGCAAAGAGTATGTGCAGTGTACATATATATATATATATATACTGTATGTGTCCATATATATGTGTGTCCATATAGATATATATAGATATATATATCTATATGTTTAAATGTATATATATATATATATCATATATACACAATATATATATATATAAATCATTATATCTACTTATAGCTGAGTAGACAAATATTTCCCCAATTATGGAAAAAGGTTAAAGTCCTGCAATGACTGTTTTATTAAGCATGTTAAAGAGCATGTTAAAGCTGGGTAGGTTGTGACATTAACATGACCAAAGATTGAGTTGTTTTAAACGATCCAGTCAGTTCACCTCGAAACGTTTGAAGTTCTGGGGCCAAATTCGTTTCTATTGTTTTTCTGAGTTCCTCTCAGGGTGGTGTAGAAGTAATATCTGGATGAGTCTGAAAATTGAGTATGCTCCCCAATGGCTATTTTGAAAGGGAAAGCAGGATTAATCAAACTGGTGGTGCTACCAAGTTTTGGGCTCCCCTATTTTCAGGCAAACCCATGGAAACTCCAGTACATTGACAGAGAAACCCAAGGCTTCTATGATCTACATATGGTTACTGGAGGGTATCTGAACACACGTTGGATTTCTGTATACAGTGCTGTCTGCTCAAATTGAACCTCAGTCATGACACGGGGAGACTGTCAGAGGATGTCCGAACCCAGGGTTTTCAAAGGGTTTGAACAACCCCCCACAATCAAAAGCCAAAATACGCAATTGAACAAAAAAAGCGTCCGTTACGGGTAAAATCCATAATGAACAAAAATAAATGTCCGTACGGGTTCCCAGGTATATATATATATATATGTAAAGACCTATTCTACTAAATGTAAATATGAACATCTAGATCTAAATACATCTAGATCTAAATACATCTAGATCTATATACACATATATATATATTATATATATTATATATATATATCTTTTAACCAGTCTATACTTCTGCATACAGATCAACAATTCAATAGGAAAAAATCTACAGCCAGGTGTCGCATCAGAGGCCGTTTCGAGCCGAAGGACCGTGAGCAAAGCCTGCAACACGAATGAAAACAGGGGCAACAAATCAATTCCTCTAATGTCTTACTGGTGCTTAGTAGGGAATGGGGGAATGGGATGATTATTAATGGTTATTATAGGTCATTCCCCCATTCCCTGCTAAGCACCAGTAAGATGTGGGTAAAACAATAATAAACCACCCATTTTGGAATGCGTTGTTCCACCTATCTATGGTGATGTGGGGGATGGTTTATGATTGTTTTACCCACATTAGATGTTTTCCAAAGATGTGCTATACTTTAGTATGCTTTAGTAATCTTTAATATACATACCAGGCATCCCTAAGTTTGCGAAAAAAAACAGCCTGCTAGGTCTACAGCTGTTTGAAGCATGCCGCAAGAAAAGTTCGCCGCAACAAATGTTGGGTTCTCACCGAACAAACCGGTGGATTCTGCTTGGTGAAATTGATCGGGAATGGTCAAATCCAAAGGCTCCCTCTGTGGGAGATTTATGTGTTAGTGAAAGTGCTGATTGCAAGCAGCACAAATCAGAAGTGAAATGTCAAACCCAGCATTCGTAGATCATTTTCCCAGGAAAACCATGGGTTTTCCACATATTAGCTTACCCTAGAGTTGTCAACACAAGTCTTGGTGCCCTTATGGTGCCCTCAAGAAGGACAGCTTAAACAAGTCACCAAGGTTGAAGACTGAAACGCAATCGAATTCTTGGACCTGGAAAAAATCACCATTCCGAACATTTGATGGAAGTACAGCAACTTCAAACAACCCCCTATTCTGTACTATGTCAATGCTAACAACATGCCCCAAAATCTGTCGTTTCCGGAAAGCTTCAAATTTAAGCCTTCAGAGTTCGACTTTAAAGTCATGTGATCCTTAACCGCTCAAGCTCTGCCACTGACCCAGGGAGCCTCCCAAGCACGTTCCTGCAACATCCGGTTCTGCGGATGGAGTTTGATGACCCGCAGAAGCTGTTTGCCCACCTTGCCTCGGCATGTTAATGAGGAGCAACTCACAGTATAAGCAATGACCCAAGTACGTGTCACATGCAAGCATACCATTCTTTCAATCCAAAATTGAAGATTGGAATGTTTCTGCAGATGTTTGCTATCTCAGAGCTAGATCAAACTTGATCAAAGTAGATCAAAAGGGTTTTCAAACACGCGTGCCCCGCATGAAATAAATCGTTATCTCAATATGGTGCTTGGGTGGCCCCTGTTTGTCGCCATACACGATCTAATTGGATCATATTGGATCTAATTGGGTGGTTCAATGGATTGGTTAAAGGGAAAATTTACAGGAAAGCCCCATATTTCATAGGAAAATCCATGGTTTCCTGTAAATTTTCCCTTAAACCAATCCAATGAGTGGTACCATCAAAGCCGCAAACTATAGCTATTTATTGCTTGAAGGGGAGCTCCCTGGGTAATCAATTCGCCTTTTTCCTGCGAGTCTGCGTTGAAAACGACGTCCTCGCAGCACTGGTTTCTTCCTCTGTGAAGCCACCAGGCCCCACCCAGATTTGGCGTTGACAGCCCACCTCTTGTGGTTTCCCAACATTGTTTGGTGACCTTCCCCACTCATGGGAAAATGCAAACCAAGATTTGGGTGGCTATATATGAGCTATAGTAGAACACACAACTAGCTCATTTGTCGCTTGTAAGGAGCTTTTAGCTGGTGAAACCCTCAATTTGATCATTAATGTTTCCCAATGTTCACTAACCATTGAGCTTCATTTACCCATTCTTCATGAATCATCTCACACGGCCATTTCAGGTGGTCAAATGGTCAAACGTGGTTACTCTCTGGTAAACTAACAGTTTGCTATTGAAAATGGCCATCTATAGTTGATTTTCCCTTAAACTATGGTGATGTTCCATAGTTATGTTAGTTTGACAGAGGGAAACTGCTCATTTTTGCTGGTAGAACATCCAAAGTTGATCCACCAACCCATCATCCAACTGTTTCTTTTGCTGATGGCCAATATACATGCAGGTGGCCCCAAGCATGTTTGGCTTCTTTCCACCCATCAGCGTATACATACCGGATACATCTACATTTTCAAGCCATCCGTTCACCTACTCATTTCAACCAACTTAGTTAAGTATGGGCACCGCGAATGGTTCATATATATATATATATATATCCCAATACTGCCAATACTTCCCCACCCTGTCCCTATCTATATAAAGTTTGGTTTTCTTTGGTTTGGTACAATTTTGTTCCTTATAACAATAAAAATAATCGGTTGAAACCCCTTTTGTCATCCATACATACACAGTAGTGCCCCAAGGTATGAGTTGCTTTGTAACCACCTCCAGCCATAAATGTATCTGCCAGAAAGCATAGTTGACCCAGTTCGGTTTTACCACCTTGCAGTTGCCAAGCAGCAAATGTCCATTTTGCTTGGTCAATCACCGTTTCTGTAAGTCAAACCCACAACTTTGTTCTTTAAACTGCTACAATAAGCCGGGGGCATCACCCATGTCATCTCACCATTTTTTCACATGTTGGTTGGTTTTATTTCTATACCATCTTTCCCAACAGCCAGAAATTGGCAGAAACTCCCATATTTCATCCGTTTGCCTGGATTAATTATATAATATATAATCAATAATGATTCACCGGCCTGAATTAAGGCAATTTGGAAATAATCTCCTGACTGATCTTCATTCATTGTATCCACGAGGTGGGCCCCCCTGTTGTAAAGTTGGCTAATAAACCCCATTAAGTATAGAGAGGTATCTACCATAAACTATAGGGAAACTAGTTTTTGCATGTCACTTGCACCTCCACTACATCCCCATAAAATGGGCTTGTTTCACATAATCTTCTCCCTTACAATAGCCACTGCCCATGTCGTTTCACCCCCAACCGTCTCCGCCACGGCACCGGGCACCGCCTTCTCCGCCGTCTCCGCCGCGTGGCTCAGGACCGCCGCCGCCAGCGTCACTGTCTTCGGCGCTGTTGCGGCGTCTAGGGCGGCAGCGGCCAGGCGAACGGCGGTCGCGGCATGGCTGATCACGTCCTGCGTGGGGATGGGAGATATTGATATGTTATCTACCCTCTGGTAAACGTTTACATAACCATGGGAAATCACAATTTTTAATGGACAAATCCACTATTAATGGCAATTTTCAATAGCTAATAGCTACGTTTTATTACCAGAACGTATGGAATATCTATGAAATATCTATGATCTATGGATATTTCTGATATATGTTGAATATCTATTTATCATATCTATGATATGTTAGATCATAATCTATGGAATAAATGGATATGTCAATGGTGTTTAAGGAACTGAGATCCCATTTCTTGTGGCAAGAAAGATGGGAAAATTGTACAAGTTCGGTTTGTAAACGTCATTAACTAGTGGATTTCATGAGAAATCTGGAGGTACATCCCATTCTCTTCCATGGTATCCCGTGATTTATGGTGATATATAGTAAAACCAATGGACAATAATAGTTGAGTATGGGAAATATATGGTACATATGTGATTAATCTAATGGAATTGAAGTTGAAAGCCCAACATCTCATGGCAACGATCAGCATATCCTCGATGTAAATGAAAGGTGGTATTCATCGTGTTGGAACAAATGTGTTGGTTTATTCCATGAAACTGGCGCTGCACTTACAGTAGATGGGCCAGTTAGCTACTGCAAGCTCTCATTTTTCGTGGCTGTAAACTGGTTTCACAGTAAAGTTGGATTTGCTTTAAATCTTTAAGAGGCGAATGGGACCATATTTGGAAAAAAAACAATACATTCCCAACGATTTGTGGATTCACCAGCTGGAAACTGAGAGGTCATCGACTCAGCCAGTCTGGGTTATTTCAGCTAGCTCGTTAGATTCCCATTGACTCCGATTGCCCACTATTCCCATTGTTGTTGGTTAAAGCACCCAAAGTTGACCCGTCAAATCTTTATGGTTCATTGGATGGTGAAATTCCATGAATCTCCACTCCTTAATTACAGCCTCTGTTGTTCATGATTGCCTAAATCCTATGGTGATCAATGGTGATCCCACGATTATCCCCATTCTGTCCCGTCCTTCTCCAAAATGCCCCATAGCAAGGAGAGAGCCGGGTCCAGGATGGAGTTGTTCTCCTCGGTCACCATGGTCGTTCTTGGATGATAACCCGGGGTACCCCCATAACATAGGAAAAGTCCATATGCCCACATCAGTATATGCCTGCATCACCAGGGTTGACCTCCAATACGAAGCCTTATTGCAAAGGATGGGTAAACTGTTGGTGGGATACTCTTCATCCTTCAGAGTTCCATCAACAAACCCGGCAAGGCTGGCTGGATACCATATTTCTCACAATATCAATCATATGCAATGAAAATCATCTGCGCTGTATCCCCATGATGTTTTTTATACTTATTTTGTCCTGGGGTTACCTTACAAAATACATCACCAAAATTTACCAAAGCTCTGGATACTGGCGCAGAATCTGCATCAACAGCTCTGCATCACCTGAGGCACAGGGTCAAGACATCTCCAGATGAGACTTGCCAATGGATTGGTTTCAGGGATGTTCAAAAACAGGCGTTAAGGATTTGGTGACTACATTGCAACGGACTAGGAACCATTTTGATTTGGAGATGTTACCATGAATGGATTGGTTTCGTTAGGAACACAATCCAGTTGAAACCCTGGCAAGTTGACAGCAAAATGGAACGGTTTCCAGTGAATTTTTCCTGACCACTCTGGGGAATCAGAATAAACAACCGTTGTTGTTGGCTTCTCCTGTATCCCTATTATGTCCGCATTGCCAGGATTTTGAGCCCTTTAATGGTAACCATGTGAAAAGATATGAAAAGCACATATATTTATATTTATGCGTTATCGGTTGTCGTATGGTAAAGCTGACTACATACTAAATGGGATGCACATCAAATACATCAATGCATGAAAGTTCGCGAACCGCTATTGCTAAAACATTGTGTTGCTGTATATGTTTTTAATTTCAACGGTTGAATATCCCATTATGATCCATTATGTAGTATGTTCCTTTTTGTCTCCTTGCAGAACGTTGATTATCGCAGTACATAATCCTATTGCTTGTTGGCAAAACTACTATTCTATCACTGTGAGTCCGTACCCCTACTCTTTCTTGCCTTGCAGCTCCAAATATGATTTTATTGATGCAAACATATGCAAACTATGCCCCCCTCACTTAGCTTTCGATCACCTTGCTGGCAAACATATCACCATCATATCCCATATAGCCCCATTATATCGCCTTTCTAAGTGATATTATGATATATATTATATTTCACACATCGATCAAGCTAATTATCCGATAACTAGCCATTAACGAATTACTAACAACCTAAGAACCATAGCGGATATTCGTTAGTAACCATCCATTTTATGGTAAACAACTTAAGAACCATAGCTACACATCATATCCGGGATATTCCGGGATATCATAACCTTTGTCCCCATGTCTGTTCAAGCCACACTCCGTGGGCGTTTTCGGCGCCAGCAACGCGAAGCCAAAGGTTTCCGCCGCCGTTCCCGGCGGCTGCGTCAGGCTCTGTAGTGTGGCAAGGCAAGCGCTGAGCACGCGGTCGGCGTTCAGGTGGAGGGTCATGGCGGAGACCAGAACCTGCGATTGATTTCAGATGACTACATATCTAACAAAAGAACATGCCCAAACTAGTATATAAGAGGAAACTGATATAGTTTATCAGGGTTCATATAGTTGTTAAGTTGATGTTTGTTGCTTTAAGATGGGAATCATGAGTGCTAAAATCAAAATAGGAGTATATAATCCCGTTCTAACCATCAAGAATAGGGGTTTGAACATAAAACAATCCTGATATGGGGATATAGTTGAACATCATCTCTGGATCCACCGACTGGGTGGATAGTGCAGGCACCGGTGGTATGATGGTTTAAAAAAACAGAAGTGAAGTGGTAATTCAACAAACAGGACAATCATGATGATGATCATCAGTAGCGAACTGGTTCTTTTATAGATGAGACGTTGGCTTTTGTAGTGTGAAAGAATCTACTATAATTGGTCGGCAGGATCGTATGTGATAGTTATGAGCTAAGTTAAGGCAAGGAAAAATCAATGGAGGCGGTCATTGGGCATGACTATTGGTGGTTCTCAGGTGTCGATGGCAAGGCCTCTCTTCCGCTTCCGATGTTTGCCGATGGAAGCAATTTCGTACTCTGACTCCCACATGTCACAGTGCGGCTGCATCTGGCAAGGCGACCCAAAAATTCTTGCTGGATCTGTGGGATGTTCTGGCGCGACTGACTTCCGTTGTAGGGATCGCCTGAAGCAGAATAGGTAAGTACCAATTTGATGCCCGTGCCTATAGGGTTATCTATATCTAATATTTGTCTATACCTATACTATATATTATATCTCTATATAGGCAACTAGATATACCATGATGCATGAATACATCTATCTCAGTCCTCATATATAAGCCAAGCTTACAGCTACATATATAGATAGACTTCTAAATATATATATATAATTATATATATATATAGATACATGTGCATAAATATGCAGTATACGGAGGCTTCCTAAAATGATAATACCCCGAGTTATCATCCAGTCACCAATGACCATGCCTCCGCCGCTCCCAGGCGCAAGGCCACAAGGCCGTCGCTTTGCACAACCAGGCGGAGTGCCTGGGGGGTCCCATGACATCTGAAACTCTTCCCATCAGCAACACGTGGGACTCAAAACAAGTGGGACTCAAAATCAGCACATGGGTCATCTAATTTGGATGAATTTGGCGATCACATAAGTATCATAAATGAGACTACTGTGATTTTTTTCCATATTTATATTTGCCTACAAATATGGCAACACGGCCACCACCAACCCCATACCGTTGGCGACCCAAGGAACGTTAGCTGCCTTCTCTTGTACCGTTGCATTGCTGCCGTGTTGACGCATGGCCTCCAAGAGTCCGGGGCGAGCTGGTGGTCTTCCGTACTTGGAAAGCAAACGCCAAAAAGATTCAGAAGTCGAACAACAAGTATCTGATTCATAGTGATGATCTGGATGAAGTATCTTTGTATCTTTCTGGAGGTCACTTTACTTTTGAATAATCAAGCATGGCAAGGGATACAGAAGCATCAACAATGAATCATGGATTTTCCATTGCCACTTTAGACACAAGAAGGTAGCCAAGTTGGTTTATGAATACGTTAGCCTTGGGGTTTAAAAGTGGATATCTAGAGTGGCTGAGAATAGATTTGTTTAACCAACTAATGCCTGGGCGCCAAGATGGCTTGTAGATTCTCATCCATCAATATATGGAACTACAGGCTATGACCCAGAAAACCCTCGAGCAAACAAATCTGGAAACCAAAGATTCCATTAAAACATTGCATTTGTTGCAGTTCTTGCATTTGGTTTTCCATGGTTTCCCAACTTTTGATTGCCGGAGTCCACCTTGATTACCCAAGCACTTAAACACATGTCTCTTCCTCTCCATCGGCTTTTTGCAATCTTATATGAATCTCACATCGAAAGGTGTGATGACGATTCTAGTTTGCAAAAAGCTTTACTTTTAGTAGGTCAAATGGTACCCGATCGCTACCATTTACACAAATCCCGGAAGAGTAGTTCTCGGCATCAGCATCTAGGTCAAAGCCCTGCACTCAAAACCCTCAAAACAATGAGGTGTTCTTCCCCTAAAGCTAGTACGTTTTTACGTTTTGATCCATAGCGATATCAGCGGACAAACGCATTCTCAGTGAAATATTTTTATAACATGGTATTATACTATATAGTCTATGATAGACATATTTGCAGCTAATAGATCTTGATATAACTGTGGTGTATGATGAATATATCAAACTAGGTAACGGTGGTTAGAAAGCAACATGGCCAGAACTGGAGGGCACCACCCGGCCAAGCAGCTTCCAACAAGAGTTGTGGTGCGCGGCTTTCAGCCTTGGGTGCCCGAGTTTGTTGGCTAAGTTGGTTTATAACTCCAATGTCACTAGGGTTTAGGATGCATATTGTAGCTATAGGTACCCTCTGGTAAACTAACATAGCTATTGAAAATCGCCATTTATAGTCAATTTTCCCATAAAAAAATTGTGATTTTCCATAGTTATGTGGCTGTTTACCAGAGGGAAATTGGGGTTATAAACCAACGCACATAGCTGGGGGGCACCGCCTCGATACATCGTATCGGATATCAAATGACATGTGATCCAATATGATAACATATATTTATGATTTCCGGTGATGCTTCAGGTCCGTAGCTAAGTTGGTAAACACAACTAGGTCAACTATGAACCAACACACATCACCCGGTGGCACCACCTTGTGCAACAAGGATCTAGCCCAAAAAGGGTAGGCAACACGACATGAAGATTTCACCACGCGAACTTGAGATTCACCAAACACAGATTTGACAAAACAACGTGAAGAAGATTTAATCAACAAAAATATACCCTCCGGTAGTTAAACATGGCATTTTTTTCCTATAAATTGATGTTTTATTAAGAGCATCAATTACTAATAGAGGATTGTCCATTGCCATGTTTGATTACCAGAGGGTAGATTCTAGGCAAATAAACTTGAGATCTTGTACGCTAGGGTTCTTATTGCGACTTGAAGTCCTAACATGTTGGTAGCTGAAACCACAATGTGCCAAACAGAAATGATGAGCCAGCCTTAAACACACGCTTCGCCAATCCAAAAGGCACTGAACATTAAATCGCTTGCGCTTCACCTGAACCGCTGGGCCGATCGCCAAGACCTGCTCAATCTCTGACTTTCGTCGTGGTGAAAGTTCAACGCGAAAAATGCATGCGGACATGGCTCCGGCACTGCGGCCACCTGAAGGCCAGTGAAGTCTTGAAAGACTTTCGATGAACTTGGAAACTGTGACTTGGATTCGCTTGAGAGGCTCCCAAAAGACTCATATCTCCTGTGGATTCCCCAAATGGTGGATTCCCCAGTGGAAAAGTAAAACATCGTGTGAAACAAACCCATGATCTCTTGCAGCTAATGCTGAATCTGCCCAATACTGTCAGCAAATCCGATACACCTCCATTTGATTGCCATATGAATCCCATGAGTTTCCATCGGCCAAATAAATCTCACTAAACTCCACTTGTTGCCAAAGAATCCCAAGCAAACTCTTTTTTTTGCTAAATAGATTCCATCAACTCACAAAAACATCTCTGGATCAATCATACTGTCAAGGTGGGATTATATAGTAATCCCTTGAATTCCTGGGGACCAATCCATTCTCGTATTGCCAACACATTTTTCCGGTGTGGGGGTTGATGAATTCCTAGTGCTTGATTAATCCCAGCTTCACATTCATCCACGATATAACCTGAGACGGTCCCCCAGTTGGGGATACTTTACCCCTACTAACTCACCATCACTACAGTGACGTCAAGTGACCATGCTTCTTTGGTGCCCACCTGGCGCGGCATGAAAAAAGAAAACAGCTCAAGCGATCATGGCTCCTGAAGTGATCTGCGATATTCACGTAAAGTGAGATTCGCTGATATTGGTTGTGTTTAAGTGAATTGCTTACCATGATTTAACATGATTTACTTTCGTTTTTGCCTGGAATCTCGAAAACAAATCAACATGTTTTTGAATGGGACTTGCTCTTTGTACACTTAGTCTCTTGTTGTTTTGGGGTGAATAAATTGCACAATAGAAACCTGCAGTTTGGAGGTTAGTTCACTATCTATCTAATAATTTGGCAATCAAAATTCACTCACTTACGAGTACCATTCACGGAGGGAGGTAAACTGGGATTTTATTAACTCCCTTCCAAGCCTCCGCCCAGTAAAGCTATCCGGAGTAAGAGGCACTTCAGCAGGAACAACTAGCCTTCCTTTGTCTCTAGCTCTAGCATATACCTGACGCAAGTATAGATCACCGCAAGGATTCTCGTGTTCGTCCTCCTCAGTCTCTGCAGGTTTTAGGCAAAACAAGTGTCTCAACTTCGGATACACTGGCGATTGACGCCACTTCGTCCAAGCTCTCACGCAGGCATTCTTCAAGCCTAGATAGAACGATTCCACTACTCGGAGGCCAGTTCACTCTAAATACTCCAACCTTTCTCTGATAGTCCCCATGGTATTGGTTGATGTTGCAATAACTTGGATGTTTTGCAATGATGATAAGTACCACCAAGTATCAACAATAGGGGGCTTTCACAAATATCACTCCAAGAAGGGGCGTACGTAGGTTCATTAGCAACACTTCAAGATACTTTAAGGAAGGGTTAATTTTTTGGATACACGCATGTTCTGGCACGAATCCCTGTAGTTAGGTGGATCTAAATATGTGCAGTTGGTGTAGAGGCTTTTATTTGCCCCACGAGCTTCAATCCAAGTCTCTGCTTCAGAACAATATCCGCTCTTATCTTGTTGACTCACCTTCTTTCTGTGGGTCAAATCTGGTTCGCTTCAAATTTGTCTGGTTCATCTATCTGTTTGGCTTGACTTTGGCTAACATTGGCTAGCGGCTAACCCTTGTGTCTTGCTATGACTTGAAATTGCAAGTGCAACAGTTTCCCCTTTTCACAAGTCAAATCATGTCAAGTCCCAATTCTTCACAGGTGAATTCACCATATTTCCAACTTTCAACCATCTTCATCATCAAAAAAAAATCTTACACCATCTTCTTACTGGTGCTTAGCAGGGAGGGAATGACCTATATCATAACCATTAAGTTTATCATCCCATTCCCATCCATTCATCCATTCCCTACGTTTAGCACCAGTAAGTCTTAAGTCACCATATTTTCAGGCAACCTCCCCCATTTTTACCGGCGAAATCCGCTGACGGCCTCGCAGAACGAAGGCGCCCAAGGCGCTGCCGCCGCAGGCTTGGACTTCGACGGCTCCAAGGTGCGCCTGGAAGGATTGGGGAAAACAAGGATCAATACCTTTAAAGACCCAGATGTATGTAACTATTATATATATATATATATGTGTATGTGTTAAGATAATGAATATATATATATATGTGATATGAATATGAGTATGAGTGAGTATGAATATGAATATGAATATGCATATGAATATGAATATGAATATGCATATGAATATGATGATGATGATGATGATGATGATGATGATGGTGATTATATGATATATATTTGATATATATATATATATAACATACATGTCTAAAAACAGTAAATCAGTAACAACAACTTAGGATTGCTTCTTACTATGGGGGATATATCCCTTCCATAGACCTTGTATATGGTAGCTACCTCCAAGTTAGGTTCCTGAAATGGCCACTGAAAAATGGCGAGCTTTTAAGTGGTGGAAACTGATCTTTCAAGACAACTTTTTGGCGGGGTGTATGTTAATTTCGTGGAGAAAAATGCTTTCTGGGAAAGCGGTTATCCTTAAAACTGCATATCATCATTGTTTCTATTAAATCTACTATGTAAAAGGACAATTTTAGGGGTAGCCTCATGTTCGCACACCCCATGCCGCTACGAGGCGAAGGAATTGCTTTTGCAAGGTGATGCCCGGATTTGTGGTCACTGGAAAGTGTGTATCATTTTAGGAGTAAGATTCTGCAGTGATGTCTTGCACTTTAAGTGTCTCTGATATATATATTTACTGCACTTGTATGACAAACGTTTGGCACTTTTGTGGAACATGCTGCACCAAAACAAATGAAATTCCTGTTCTCTTTACAAAAATGGGCTTCCAGGTCAGAGTGGCAGTTGACCAACAAGCTTAAGTGGGAGGGGGCGCACCACCCTGTGCAATACTCAACGGCTCCCAAAAGCTAAAACAACATCTTCCTCAAAAAGACATATAAAAATACTATATATAATTTCCCCAGTCAGGGTGGATGCTCGATTTTTCCTATTCCACCGCATTGAGTGAACTTGTTGGTGTTGTTGATGGCTCAGCAATGGCCAATTGCCTGCTCCATGGAAAAGCACACGCAGGACCAGCCCATCCAAGCGTCGCAATCTTGTTCGACTCGAAAGACGTCGATTCATCAGCATAGGACGACGAACTTCATCAGCGCTGCTTTCACCAGACGGTCCTTAATCTATTTGGACCCTTCCGCTGTGACAATGATGCACACATTGGAGAAAGGCACCCGGTTGTCCCAAGGGCACCCTGTTGCCCCAAGCGCCTCTCCTGGAGCCTGCGGGCCTCGTAAACAATACCCTACAAGATGGCCCCCGGTATTTATCAAATGGCTTGTTGTTTAAACATGTATTAGCCACCATGAAAACTATAGTATCTACCCCAAAAAACACATCGAATCCACAATCTGCGATACATCCCTTAAAATCACCGTATTTTTGCTGGCAACAAATTAAGTCACCACAATTTCCACAACTTCCTATGGCTTTTCCCATGGTTTCCCATGGATTTTGCTGGGTGAAATCATGTGAAAATCCACCACCCAGGCAGCCCTGGCTCCGCCACGGGGGATCCCATCGCCTCCATGGCGTTGAAGACCAGCCCCCGCGCGGCTTTGTCCACGGCCGCCACGCTGCCCGCGTCGGATTTCAGGCAGAAACGGCCCAGGAAGGCCAGGCCGCAGGCCTAGGGTGGTGAGTCACCGGAACACCAGTGAAAAACGGATGGTTTTTATCAGCTTGAACCAAGAAAACGTGGCGGATTGGTGAGTTAGAGGTGAGTGATATTAGCTAAAGTCGGTTGAAGCTACTAACATCTATACTAACTATGGGAGAACTGTTGGGTTTAAGGTTGATGTAGCTATATGTGAATGGTTTATACACCCAACAATCATTTCAACAGAAATGGGTGGTTGAGTGTTGTGATTCGTGTTGGCAGTGGGACAATCCATGGATTTTTCGAGAAAACCTACCAGTCTCAGTGAAGGCATGATTTTTTACCCATAGTTCCTTTCAATCAATTCTTGGAGATACGAGTTGGACGATATGTATAGATTTAACATTACTTAATCAACACAAGCTGCTATTTAGATCTATTTAGATCTATTTGTTATTTATAGCCAGAAAAAGGGGTGAATGCAATCAACAACTGCATCTGGCCAATAATCAGTGCTAATTTAGCCGCCAAACTTATGGACGCATCTACCATAAACATCCATAACCCACAGTCAAACTAGCTTTGTTTATCAACTTAGCAACGTAGTAAATGTCTGTTTTGCTTGGTCAAATCACCATTTCTGTCCGGTCACCCACAAAAAAAATCTGCTGCTTTTTCACTGCATCACCACGACCAGATTCTGCCAAGGGACCTGCACTTGAGCAGCGTGCGGATGCCGTTGCATGGCAAAGGAAATGAGATCCAGAAAGCTGTATCTGCCGTGTGGCGGAGACGTGAGCAGTTTCAGGGTACTGAATAACGGAGGGAAGTCACATTCACATCCTGGGGGTGGAAGATGGGATAGCACATGACATGTCACATGAGAATATGGAATAGTGGATGGCTTTGCAGTCCAAAGAGCCATTGAAAACATATTAACGATATATTCCCAGTACATTCCCCATGGTTGGTGGATCCACCGGTGGGATGTAAGACATGTTTGGTCATAGCAACACCAGATCGCTTCCCCTCAAGAACTAGCAGCCAGAGGCCAGCTGCTGTAGCAAAGGGACGGTTTGTACGTAGGCTAATTATTTAATTGTAGTTTGTGGTTCGATATAGCGAACTACTTCATGATAGTGTTTATGATCAAACTTAGAACTAGGGGCGGGAATCACCTTGAAGTTGAGTGAGCCCTAGAAACTCTTGAGCTCAATTTTCTTGAAGCACTACCATACCCCAAACCACTACTTAACCACCATTAGCCATCATGGCTAGCGGCTAGTGATCAAACCATGATGTTAACAACTATCATGCTAACAACATCTAACAACTATTTGCCGCTATTGACCACTAATAACCGCGATTACAGTAACCGCAATTAACCACCATTAACCACATATGTTACCCGTGAATTAGAACTACATCAACCATCACTATCCGTGAAGCTTCATCCCGATCCACAAAAACCTCGCCCAAGTGGCTTCCCCAACTCGTCCGCCATTTTCCTGCAGGAGAAAAAACATGGATGGGATATGGATAGGTCTGTCTGAAAATCAAGTACACCATTCCATCCAGTGGTTTATAATCATGTTCCCTTTGAGATTGACACCAAGAAATACAGAAGCGTCCGATCCCAGTGGGGAGGATGGGTATTATATTCATTGGAAATGATGTGGGTATTCTATTCCCATTCTATCTATCACGTTAACATGTCCTATCTATGCTGTACGGTGCTATTTCTCTCCCGGATTTCACCCACCGCTTTATGGAAAAGATGGGACACATTTCCCTATTTCCCCTGTAACTCATAATCCAGAAATGATAAATGGTAATCGTAAACCCAATATGCTGGGTGACACTGTCAACCCCGGATTTTGCTATACCCTTAGACTGTTGATCATCGGCGGCCTCGCACCGTTGCCATAAGAACCCCGACATGCGTGGACGCTATCCCTTAAACAAGAAAACAGCTTTGGATAAGTCGGATAAGTTTGGGTTGCAAAAAAGGGATAAATCTGGGTAAGTTACAATTTTTTCCATATATTTCCGGTACTAAAATAAGGTCATTTGGGGATGATTCCTACCATGATTCCAGTGAGGCCAGAGGCATCATTGGACGGCCAGGAAGAAGTCACTGGGTAACCCCAACAATTGGATCATGACCATTCCTCACATTGAAGCCTGAGACCCTGAGAATTCCCGAAATTGGAAGGGTCTAATCTCAGTTGGGGGGGAGGGTACTTCAAGAAAACCAAGCTCAAAGGTTTCTAGGGCTCATTTTCAGCTTCAAGGTGGTGTCCTACCCAGTTATAAGCTGGTCTATAAACCAATAGCTTAATGTATCCCCATAGTTAATCTACTTAACTATAAACTAGTTCGATGTATCCCCATAACCCATAGTTAATCTACTTAATTATAAACCAACTCAATTAGTTCATATTTTACCCCGCAACCGCGACCAGTCCACAACGGGGCCCTTGTCGCAACGCCAAGCGGCTCACAACGAAGCAGTTCACTCAAGGCTGATAATGCCCATCTGCAGACCTCTTCGTTGGCAGAATGCTCCTGCGGGGCACCCACGTGTTTCTTGCGGAAAAGGAGGTAGTATCAGCAGATACTGATGGGGATAGGATGGGAGAATCAGTATCTGCTGATGTTGTTGCAGTGTGGCCCCCCAGAATGGAACCCAGAACCCCGCAAGGATTGACATCATTTGACATCAAACGGTTGATGTTGTGAGCTCACAGTTTTGACACATGCCCGCTGCACAATTCATCTTCAACGGAGGAGAATATCACAAAATCCAGCCTTATGTGACTTGCACAAAGACCTGCAACTTCACACTTAGTAGACTCAGTGGATCTTAGATGATCTTAGTGGAAATTCTTAGTGGTATTTTGGAGCTTTTAGGCTTCTTGCCAAATCGTGCGCCTCGGAGCTGTTACAACCAAATCTTGGACTGCCCCATCTTACTACAGAGCCACCATTCTTCATCTGATGTTGAACTGTAGAACTGTCACCACCATGCATTGCACGGCCCCAGGTAACGACGGAGCCATCTTCAAGGATAGCAGCAAATGCTCCACCTGTGGACTGAACCTGCTGCACATTCCTCAGCTGGTCTTGGACTGCGGAGCTGTTACCACCAAATCCTTCAGCACCCCACGATACGATGGAGCCATCTTGAAGAATTGCAGCTAATGCATACTGTGTGGCCTGAACTTGCTGAACACTCTTCAGCTGATCTTGGACTACGGAACTATCACCACCACATTCTCTGCCGCCCCAGGCAACAACGGAGCCATCTTCCAGGATAGCAGCAAAGGCTACACTTGTAGCCTGCACCTGCTTCACACGCTTCAGCCGATCTTGGACAGCCGAGCTGTTACCACCACATCCTTGATGACCCCATGAAACAACGGAGCCATCTTCAAGGATAGCAGCAAATGCTCCACCTGTCGTGGCCTGAACCTGCTGCACATTCCTCAGCTGATCTTGGACTGCGGAGCTGTTACCACCAAATCCTTCATGACCCCACGAAACAATGGAACCATCTTCCACGATAGCAGCAAATGCGGAAGGTGCGGCCTGAATCTGCTTCACATTCTTCAGCTGTCCTTGGACGGAAGAGCTGTCGCCACCATATTTTGGAAAGCCCCATGTTACAACAGAACCACCTTCCAGGATAGCAGCAAAGGCTCTATCTGTGGCCTGAACCTGCGTCACACACCTCAGCTGATCTTGGACAGCCGGGCTATCACCACCACATTCTGGACGCCCCCACGTCACGATGGAGCCATCTTTCAGGATCGCAGCAAATGCTCCGCGATTCGCCTGAACCTGCTGCACATTTCTCAGCTGGTCTTGGACTGAGGAGCTGTCACCACCACAGGCTGGATTGCCCCATGTAACAATGGAGCCATCTTCCAGGATCGCAGCAAATGCTTTACTGGTGGCCTGAAGCTGCTTCGCACTCTTTAGCTGGTCTTGGACCGCCGAGCTGTCACCACCACATTCTGGCCTGCCCCAGGCAAAAACCAAGCCATCTTCTCGGATCGCAGCAAAGGCGTCATTTGTGCTTTGAACCTGCGTGCAACCCCTTAGCTGATCTTGCACCATATAGCTGATACCACCACCAAATGATGGATGGCCCCAAGGAATAACTCGCTCACCATCGCAGCACAAAACAAAAGCTACTGGATTTGATGCTAACTGTGCTCGTCCCACAACTGCTGTCACGTGGTCACCATCCTTGAGACTTTGCAGATCTGTCAGCGCCTCTGCATTTGAAGTGACCAGCCTTGAAAAGCGGTGCCCAAACGACTTCTGGACGAGGGCCTTGAGGTCCCCTACTTTGGAGGACTGCAGAATTGAAAAGCTCTCACTGCGACCACTGGCCAGAGCTACAGTCACTTGAATCATGAGCTACTTCAATGGAAATCCATGTTCAAAATCGCAGCACTACATTGTGGTCCAACACATCTCGAGCCAATGGCAACCACACTGCTGGGCATTTGTCGATACAACGTGCGTTGCTGTTTCATTTGATAAGCATTGACAAGCTCTCTCCTTCTATCTTCAGTCCTGGATATCAAATAAGTGCGAATATTTTCACTATTACCCTCTGGTAAACTAACATAGCTATGGAAAATCACCGTTTATTATGGAAATTCCACTATGAATGGCCATTTTCAATAGCTATGTTAGTTCACTGGAGGGTAGCTGGTGAGATAAAAATCTTCCTCCCTGCGCGGAGAAACGGGTACCCCGCATGATTATCACCACCTTCGCAGGCCAAGAATTTACCCAAAATGTTTCAATCACCCAGTGCAATTTGCCTCAACCCCTGCTCCAAATTTTCTATTTTTTGTGGAATAGATGTTCATCACTCTAAGGTTCATAAACCCATTCAAGCCTGGAGATATCCACCAGAGATCCCAGTTGTTGGAGTTGTGAACCAAGTTACCCTCCGGTAAATTAACATAGCTATCGAAAATCACCATAATTGTTAATGGGACAATCAACTATTTCTATGGCCATGTTCAATAGCAAACTGTTAGTTTACCAGAGGGTATACCCATTAAAAATGCTGATTTTCCCATTAAAAATGCTGATTTTCCCATTGCAAATCATCTGGGTCAAATCCACCTGATTCAGCCCCACCTTGATCGCTTTCAACGCCAGCCGCAGGCCGTTGCTTCCAGCCGCGGCAACCCGGTCGTCGTTTCCGCCTTTGGCGAAGCCGCTCAACGCAGCGAGCCCGCACTCCTGCGCGTTTGAGCCGTGTATGGCCCAAAAAATGCCAGTTATGAGTGCGTGAAATATCCCCATAGAAAATGGAATGATAACCCCATTCATAACCAAAATAACTGGTACAAGTAAAGATGGAAAATTGTGGAGGTTTAAGCCTTCAGCATATTTGATCATCCAAATCATGAAGTGATCCAACATTCATGGAGGCTTCACCAAACATAGGGTTGCATGATCTGGATTCAACTAGCCCCCCAAAGGTGATACATGGTTATCGAAGGAAGTTTAGAAGTGAAACTTCCGACAATATGGACAGTTGAAAAGCAGAGGTGAGAAAAGTCAGAAGTGAGAAGATCAGAGATGAGAAA
>BGPT01000017.1:640358-678247 GCA_003297045.1 Symbiodinium sp. clade C Y103
AGAATGCCAGAAAGAATGCCAGATAGAATGCCAAATAGAATGCCAGATAGAATGCCAGATAGAATGCCAGATAGAATGCCAGATAGAATGCCAGATAGAATATGATAGAATGCCAGAAACAATGTCAGAAAGAATGTCAGAAAGAGTGCCAGACTAGATGCCAGATAGAATGCCAGATAGAATGCCAGATACTTACAGTCTATCTTACGGTCTTTCTTAGCCAGATAGAATGCCAGAAAGCATGTCAGATAGAATGTCAGAATATATGTCAGATAGAATGGCAGAGCATATGTCAGAGAACATGTCAGATAGAATGCCAAGAGGAAGAGGAGGAGAGGTCAACTCTGATGAAATCTAGAGACCGAAGGTCTCTAGATTTCATCAGAGTTGTCCTCTCCTCNGTCCTCTCCTCCTCTTCCCTGCCAGAAAGTTTTGCCAGAAAGAATGTCAAAATCTGTATCACATTCATGGTGGGGATCACTCGAAGAAAGTAATTTTTTCGCACAGCTCAAAATAGATGTCATGGGATTTCGTGGGGATTTCATGGGGATATCATGTGGATTTCATGGGGATTTCATGGTGAATCTATGGTGATTTTATGGGATTTGTTGGCACTTGTGATTGATAGGGATTTAACCAACAAAAATGAACATATCACTTGGAGTTTAAAGGATTTTATGATGATTGGGGGGGATTCGTTGTACCAACCATCTTGGAATATTAAGAGAACATACCCTCTGGAAATTTAACATAGCTATGAACAGCTGCCCATTTATAGATGATTTAGCTACTAAAACTGGTGATTTTAAATAGCTATGATAAATCACCAAGAAGTGGGACAACTATGTTTTGGAAGATTTATATAAATGATAGTGAATTGGATTTAATGCGACATCATGGGGATACAATGGGAAAAACGTCATCTAATTTTAGTGGGAACATATCATCTACAATCGGTGCATGATGGGATGGAGATATAATGGGCATAGCCTTACCCTCCAGTGTCATGAAACATGGATGGCAAATCGTCTCTTGGGAGGAGAAGCTGCCACCTGGTCCCTCCCTTGGGACGAGCCAAGAAACAACCCGAAGGAAAGAAGTTCACCACAGGACCTGCAGAGGCAGCAGCTAAAGAACATGGATTCTCCTCCAGTAAACCTTGCCATGCGGAAAAAATCAATGGTTCAACATTGACACGATCATCTTAACTGGTGCATGGAATGGGAATGGGGGAAAATGAGGATATAACAAACTAGTTCATGTGGGCAACCCAATGCCATAAACCTACTATTTAGGGATGGTTGGTTGATAGCACCCATAAAGATGGCGATTTTGGAGATGGTTTGTGGCATTGGGTTTGCCACATTAGTGTCAGTTGTGATAATGTCATTTGTCAAAAATTGTTTTCCTCACTACAATGTCATGGTTTACCCTACTGTCGGGGATTCGAACCCATGACCTGACATACTAAATACTAAACTAAAATGAATAAGACAAACAGATAAAAATTGGATTAATTAAGTATATTAAAACAAATCAGGTACATTACATTAATAATTACATAGAGCTGCAATCTTGGAGGATTTATACAACCAACTGCCAAGATCAAAGTGTTTGAGTGCGCATACTCGGAAGAAACTGGCCAAAAACGGGCCTCGTTGGTAATATAGGTTTCTTCAAATGGGGTATTGCCAAGTCACCATGGGTTCAATACTAAGTCATGGTCTAATGACTTGGATGCTTTGGGGTGCCTCTATTTGGGAAAACCTCCATAAATAGTCATATATGTTTAAATATGTATATATATATATATATATATATACATATAGATGAAACATAATGCATGCATGCGTATATACATATGTGTGTATTATTTACGTGTATATATGTCTGTGTGTGTATGTATATATGCATACGTATTTGGATATTATATATATATATATATATGTACACACTATGTTTACATGTATTTCGAGATGTATATATGTATTAAGATATGTATATATGTATTAAGAGATGTACTTATGTATGTATGCATGCGTGCATGCATGTATGTATGCATCTATCAATCTCTGTATCTAAGTATCTAAATATATCTATGTATCTATGTACGTACGTACGTACGTACGTATGTATGTATGTACGTACGTACGTATGTATGTATGTACGTATGTATGTATCTATGTATCCATGTATCTATGTATGTGTATTTGCTGTATGTAAATATATATGTATATATATAATTATATATATATATATACATATTTGTACAAAGTGGTTCCCCATGGTTAGCTAAGTTGGTCTACAACTCCAGGAACCAGGGTTAATCATACCTATATTTACTGGGGGTGATAAACAAACTTACAACTGGAGGGCCAGAAAAATAAATCACGCCATCAAGGAGTGCAATCTGCCATAACAAAGGCCAACCGAGTTATTTGGAGGTTACTGACAGTCGCATGATTTCTCACTGCCGACTAATGCCCCATGACTCATGACTAGCGGGGGCAAACCCCAAGCACAGCTTGCCATCGCTATGAATCCTCCATCCGACCATAGCCATAGTCCCAATACAGCCCCTGCGTCCCCGACAAGCTTGGTAAGCAGCCTAAGTAGCCACCATGCACGGCGGTTTTTCGGGAAACAAAACTGTTTGCTTGCCCCTGAGTTCCAGAGGTTTAAGGATAAAGTGGAATCATGATAAACTGCAATTGCTGCAATATGATGCCCCCTGCTACTGAATTAAGATTTGTTGTAGGTTTACAAACCAGGTTTTTCTATGGACAGAGTGGAGGCGAACTGCTTCATGGGGTAAGCAAGAGATATCGGGATATCAAGCAACTCATGTTGTGACTTATATGGACTTATATATGCAACAGAAATGTGCATTTAATCCTGACCAAACACAAATGGGGGCTTTGTTGACAGCTGTGCTTGCTCCATCCATGCAATTTGCGAAAATGCTGAAATCAGTGGCCTTTTGCATCCTCCTCTAGTGCTGCTTGCCCTGGGGTAAACTATCATAGATGTGCCAAAAAATATGGTTTCCCTAGGAAAAGGATCTACAATGGGTTTCCCTCATCTATGTTGGTTCACAGAAGGGTAGCTACTCATTTGTTGGATGCTTGACTTATGCGCAATGCATAATACTGTGGTAAACCCAATGGCCCAATGCCATAAAACATCCCAGTGACTCACAAGCTGGGTGGGATTGAAACCATCCCCAAGTGGTATTTCATTACTGGGCTTCCCACATGAAATGAAGTAATTATACTAGGGGGTATACTCCATTTCCATCGATGGTTGGCCAAACCCCATTTATAGACTATTATCTTATTGAATCCCCTGAATACCATGATCAAAGGAGTTATATCCCGTTAAACCTCATTGCAAGAAGAAACACCATTTCTGCTGGCTAATTCCCATGATTTTCTGACATATCAGAAACAACGCACCTACAAAGCAATATCTCTCTCAGAGAATCCCTAAACAAATCCCTTCATTTAGCGAGTGCCTAGAGGTTTTTCCCACTGAGTAGTGGGAATCCCAGTTAGAATATGAGTTGTACCTCACAATTATGGCAACTATGGTTACTAACCAGGCCACAAAAAGCGTCAATTCTAAGTTTTACACATGTTCCATGGTAAAAAGGAATAAGTAATAGTGATAATGACCAACACATGTTTCACAATTTTCATGCTTCGGTCATTTTAATTCACGCAGCTTTTTGTTGATGCTTTGATTTCATAGATTCCCCCATGATTCCTCCATGGATTGCTAAGAAACCATCTATTCGTTCCTAGTTGGAAAACCAACCATCTCCAGCAGATTCCAATAAACATGAATAAACCATGGATTGCTGGAGATGGTTGATTCATGTTGATTCTAACGATCCCTATAAGATTATAATAAACATTAATATTCCCATACTCTCCCATGATTGTCCCAGCTATAAACCTCCATTTCTTGGGAATTTCCAATTGCCATGTTTGATTACTGGAGGGTAATAAACATTAAATAAACCACACTAAAACCCATGGATTGCTGGAGCGACCTCCAGCTGCCAAGCAACGTCCTCCTCGGCGGGCCTCCAGGTAGACCCTGCGCACTCTAAGCCTCGGAGAGAGATTTTCCACCCGCGAGGGGTGGGGGGAGAATACCATCGGAATCATCGTGGGTTTTGTTATGGTAAGCTGATTATTGGTAATCATCATTAATCATTTGAATTACTGAATCATTAATCATCATTAATCATTGGTAAGCTGATTCCAATGTTATGGGTAATCGTTTACCAAAGGGTAAGCTGATTAAGCACCAAATGGGAATCTACTGGACTACTCATGGGAAACGATGGACATAATCATGGATTTGATAGGGATTTGAAGTTTGAAAACAAATTTCTTCAAGCATTCTGCTTTGGGTTTCACACGTCAGCATCTTCATCCTCGCTCACATCTGAATCGTGATTTGGGTCCCACTGTATCATTAAATGGGGTCTACGCCTCATCAATGGCCATTCCAATCAAGAACGTCTTCACATGTTTTGGAGAAGCCTCCCCAAAAAAAATATCTGAGTGATATAATGTGTGAACTGTGCATAGTCTAAGTTGCCTAGGAATGAGGAGTAGCCAAAGTCTTGCAATCACCAAACACATAATGACTAAGCTGTAACTACAAGACTCCACGGTATATGTATATATCATATCCCATTCAATCCCCATTTTTGTTGGTCAACCCCATTAAATCCCATTAAAAAACCATAACATCCCATTTTTAACCACCACAAAATCCGATTACACCACCACTAAATCCCATTAAATATCCCAGATCTTAACATATACCCTCTGGTTATTTAACATAGCCATAGGAAATCCCCGAACTAAATGGAGGTTTCTAGCTGGGAAAATCATCCAAAATTAGCCATGGCTTCCATGGCTATGTTAAATCACCAGAGGCTACCCTCCAGTAAACTAAGAGTTTGCTATGGAAAATGCACCATTGATAGCTGATTTACTATTAAAAATCGTGATTTTCCATAGCAATGTTAGTTTACCAGAGGGTAACATGTCTAATCTGTTTTTCCGACCCAAAGAGAGCAACTCCACCGCCGGGCTTCCCCAACTCATTGCCGCATTCGTGGGTTCCTGCGGCAGGCGGGTTGCTGAACAGAAATGTGGTTGAACGCCCATGGTGATGCCCCAAAATCTTCGGGTTGAAATAGCTAGTCTTGTTATATAGCTAATCTTGGGGTAAATAACGTATAAGTTATATTTTGTTGAAATAACCCATAAAATCGAACATGACAAAGGTTTATTGCAACTACAACTATATAATTTATATATGTTATGGTCATAGAGGTTTCCTAACCAACAAAAAAATGTGGAGCGCAACGCCTTTTCTAGAAAACTGATGCAAGGGGATTTCACTCCAATTTTCACATTAACTGCCACATGTATTCACATTGAAATGGAGAACAAAACAAGCAATACCATCCTGTTATCGAACATGGCAATAGAAAACAAACCGCAGGGTACATAATCTGTGGACCTTTAGGCACCCTATTTCGAGGCAACACATTTCAATGCGGGGATGTGCAACCTCTATCTCAATTTCCGACTGTAAACCCCAAATGTTGTCGTTGCGGCTTGCATCACCCAACATGTTCTAGACCGTTTGTCGAACATTTGCCCAAACATATAGGGGTTTCCTAAAATGGGGGTACCCAAAAATGGATGGTTTAGTTCATGGAAATGCATCTACAAATGGATGATTTGGGGGTACCTCCATGACTTAGGAAACCTCCATATCCAACAGTCACTGGCCGCTCCCCAATGAGTTGAATATCAAAGGATGCGCCAACAAACCATTGATTCTCCTTCGGTTAACTTACGAACACCGTGCCAGGTCCGAAAATACCGCAACTACCCTCTGGTAAACTGACAGTTTGCTATGGAACATCATGGAAAATCAGCATCTTTAATGGGAAAATCCATTATAAATTGTCATTTTCCATAGTTATGTTAGTTTATCAGAGGGTAATCCATAAAAATAACATGAGGGATATCCACCATTTGAATATCTCTCTCTCTCTCTCTCTCTTTAATGTTCCCATACAGCCATGATTGGACTAATCATAGTGCGGTAAACTCAATGCAATAAACCATCCCATTGACAAACCATTTGGGGGTCAGTTTACATCATCCTAACTATAATACAATTTACCACATTCTGATATATGGTGGTTTTCTAAAATAATAAGGGTACCTCCAAGTCATCCATTTAAATAGGATTGTCCTGCTCCATTGAAAGCCCATCCCTTTCGAGGATTTTCGGGGTACCACCGTTTTCCAACGATCCACCGGGCCCCCTGAACCGAGACCCACGGAGACAACCTCCCCAGGAGCTGGCTTCAAACGCGCCGCCTGAAAGCGCGAAGCGGAGCGCAACAATGGCCCCCTTGGAATCCCGTGGATTTTGCGTAATTAACCTCCAAAGATACAAGATATTCCTGGCATAGATGCCCAGAGGAATTTTCCAAGTTGGGAAAATGAGCCACATCATCGACTCAGCATATTCAAGTCCCTGGACTGTGTTTCAGAAGTCTGGTCCCTTAGGGCGGCTAAGAAATATTCATAAAGATCCAACAAATTGGTGGCTAGCAAACCTCTCGGATAAAAATGCCATCGGGGATCATCCGTTGAACATCAACATACATCACCATATTTCAAAACACCAAGCAGAGATGGCTTCCCCAAAATAGGATCTTTCATTGTGGCCAGGATGTGGCCAACAAATTGTGGCTTGTAAATTCGGATGTAGGCCTGTTGTGATGGCAGAACGATATGATTGTCACAGTATCATTTTCATGGATATCGATGTTCCGCTACTGGTGTGAAAAGCAAAAGTTGATGTTGAAGTGCGTGAAACTGGGAGAAAACTGCGGAGCCTTGTCCCAACGAAAACATCGTATATCTCACTTTCTGCTGGTACGGTGGTATGAAAACCTCGCTCTAAAAAGTGGTTGGCCCACCACATCTGACCCAGTTACTAAACAAACATCCATACCTATGTACCTTGAAAGTATATCTTCAAATAGGCCTTGTGCAAACTTGCGATATCGTGTTAGCTTTCCTAGTTCAAGTGCTTGTGGGTCAAAACTATGCAAAACCATTCAACACCATGTACTTGTACTTTAGACCAAAAATAGTTTTGGTTGGATGTTCATCCCCCCAAATATGGAACATGCAATGTTGATCCATCCCCATGTCGTGGTTTGCAGTTTGTCCCGGGGTCTATTGCCCACTCCGCACCTGACGTGCTTCAGAAGCTACCTGGCACGACACAGAAGAGTTCATCCGTGATGAAATCCGGTGGCTATTTTCGTCAAAACCCTGGTGCCCGGAGGGTCCCCGGAGGGTACGCAAAAATAGCTTTCGAAAGGATGTTTATTCCAAAGATGGCGACAATTGACAATATAGGTTTTGATATCTTTGGACTCATCCCCAAATAATATATGGGTTGCCTGGCTTGATCCAAAGAAAATCTCCGACCATCTCCATCTGTATCCGGCCTCAATCTCCACAGACTTCTCAGTGAAGAGCAAGCGCTCCACGTGCACTGCGGTGGTGGTGGGTGGGACCGACTGCTGTACCAGTTTGGGACCTGCGAGCTTACCAAGGGAGCTGGGAGACGACTCACACCAGCGATTCAATCGCCAAAAAATGGGGTTACTGTATCTGTATTTGGGGTTGTTGGCTTCTATAATTGGTTTTGTTTCGGGCTTGTAAACTTGAATGGATTGACTTAAGGGACATTTACTACAAACTGGCAACTTCAATGAATTGATTTATGGGAACTTTTCTACAAAGTGGTGCCCCGCCGAGTGATGTTTGTGGATTAATGAACCCCATTAACCATAGATATCACTATAGCTATTGGAGTTATAAACCAACTTAGCTATATAGGGGGTCCCACCCTTGTAACAACCACGCCTCGTGGGGCTTATTAATAGGATACAATGGAATAAACGTGGATAGTCATTCAAAAGCCAAACCGTTTTGCCATGGTGAAATCAATCAGGTTATAAATGGACATGTGCCATGGTCAAGTTACATAGGATGAATGGGGGATTTAGCCAACAATCATGGGATATGTAATGGGAACATAATGGAAGACATGGCCAAAGAAACGTGAAACATGGTGATTCAATTGGGATATGAATCGGGATATATCACCAAAACCATCAATTGAATGGGTGCTCATGGACATCCTAGCATCATGAATGGGAATTCCTTAAGAACATGGTCAAACAGAGCATCTGAGGGATATATCCCATTTTCAGACATATCCGAATATTACAATATCCCATGATATCACCATAAATGGCTACAACCCCATTTCAAGATGGTTTTCTTGTTCACCCCTCTTCAGTGGCCCCTTCGGGAACCTAAATTGGGTGTACCTACCATATATATGGTCTATGATGGTCTTTGTAAGGGGATATACCTCCAACATATATGGCTTCATATGGTACAGGAACTCCAATTTAGGTACCTGAAATGGCCATTGAATCCCTATGATATTCACCCTAAAATCCTAGAAATATCCAATTTTTTGGTGAAATCCTCCTGGGATATATCCAGTGGGATATACCCCAGCCATTTTTGTGTCCTGCGCTGCCTGGGCGCCCCTGCCTGGCAGTACGAGATCGTCCAAGTTAGTCGTCACCTTGGGTCCCGCGACGTCTCGAGACGTCATTTTGGGCTGCGGCTCATGGCAGGTTCCTAACATGGGGGGACCGGCTCGGCTTGGGTGTCGACTTCGGCCTGGAGATGCGCCAGCCTGATCAATCTGCATCCTCATCGTGATCCAAAAGAAGTGACCCAGGATGCATTGAGCATCACATGGGAGATGGCAGTGGGATAAAATAAATAGTAGCCCAGCAGGTAACGAAGATTCTTCAGTCAAACATGTTGTGTCATCTCGCAAAGATGGCAAAGGGGGCATTGGAGTATGTGAAAGAAGTTACTGGATGTTCATGGATGTTCATGGATGTGAATATAGATGTTGAAGGGACGTTCAAGGGTTGTTAATAGATGTTCATGGAAGGGAGGTTGACGAGACATATATCACATAGCGGTACGTTAGCGTTCTCTTGGCATCTGTTGGCAACTCGGTGAGTTGAAATTGGGATTCGACCACCCCCCAAGCTGACACCCCCAAAAGCAAGAGATCATTAAGGGGCTTTTGGACCACCAGCAGCCACTAACAAGGAATTACCAACCGTTTGGTATTGGAGGGGAGTTACCTTTCGGGGTGGTGAAGCCCCCATGAAATCATAAAGTAGGTAATAAATCATCATTCCTGGCGATTTTGAAGCTAAAAAGGACCCCGCCCCCCGTCATCATCTTTTCTGGTCAAATCATCATTTGGGCCTGTTTGAAAGTGTAGTGAGGCTCCCCAAATTGCAATTGAGTAGCAAAAATGATGATTGTTGCCGAAATATACGCATGAAATTGCAGCCTTCACAAAGGTTTGCCCAACGTTCGAATTTTTATGAAGAAATGAACTAAATGTCTTTCCATTTTGTCAGAATATAGTAAACAGCATGAGAATATTCACACGGCAGCAACTGTATATAAACACCTATGCGAGTAGGAATCAGGCTATCATTATCCTATTGTGAATCATTAAGAACCATAGTTAGTTCGCTTGTTCTCGGTTTCTCCGTCAAAATGGATGGTTGTGACCACGTTTGTCAACCATATATCAACACGTTTCTGGGTACATTTGTAATCATTCACTGAAATCAGGCTAAGCGGCTATTTTGGGATAGTTACCCCATGTTACCCCAACATGCCCCTTCATTCCTGTGAGGTCGCGACGTGAGGTCGTTGTAATTTACCCCGATTTTGTTGATGCTGGATCAATAACCCCCATAATGGTGCATGATGCTGTAATGCAGTATAGTTTCTTCCAATTGGTGGATGTTCTATTGGGAAAATAGGGAAACATCTTTAAAAAAAGCAGTTGAATACTCCGCACCCCGGTCAGCGGGAAGCGGTGTTCCCTAAGCTCCCCACTGCTACATCCGCAGCACTAGTGACCTGTTGGGCCCCAAGTTTCAGCCCAGTGGTGTTAAAATAGGCGATTTCACTGAGGAAAATCCCATGAAAACAGACCCAGATTTTCTTACCCTCAGCAACCCAGCTATATTTGAGAAAGCCCACTGATCTATAGGTATACTACACAGAGCATATAGTCGAGATAAGCCATACGTGCATGTAATACTATCTTTCATACCACGTGTTTTTTTTCTAGAGCGGCTGATTTTCATCCCTTACTACCAGGCTGGATGGGGTAACCATGCTAGATGCAACCAACCATTGTTGGGATGGCGATAGCTATAACCCGCAACGACTGGATCCTGTGACGTATACTTGGGAATGCACATATATTATATATATACACACAATATTATGTAGATATATGTAAACCATGGTGGTAGGGGCCCCATATCCCATTTTATGGCGGTTATGACGCCATGATTATAGATGATTATAGCCATGAACATAACTTCAATTGCAACCTCAGGTAGTTGTAACATCACCATTTGGGAACGCTCAATGTGTCAAACTGATCCCCTTTGCGGGAGGCCAATAACAACATACCTGGCCCTGCAATGAAAGCTCGCAAGGGAAAATCACCTAGCTGCATATGATTCTGAATCTCGATGGATTGGTTTAGGCACAGGGCATTTTTACCGCCTGCTGTTTTAACATCAAATATCAAAAGTTCCAAACATTTCCAGCAAATTGTCTGTTAAGCAGATTGGAAAATGCTGATTTTGCACTGGTCCATGTCACCAACACGCCTTGCTGTTGGGTCCACCTGGACAGTGCATGGAAGTGGGGGGGGGAAGAGATATGGGGTGAGATCAACATCAACATGATATGCTCTGGTAACTCTGGTAAGTTGACAGTTTGCTATTGAAAATGGCCATTTATAGTCGATGTTCCCATTAAGAACGGCGATTTTCCATAGCTATGTTAGTTTACCACAGGGTATCCGATATCATATCCGGTACTGTAATCAAAATGTGGCAATGGACAATCCCTTGTGTATAGGTGATGTTCCCATCTACAACTAATTGAAAGGGTTCAAAGTTCGCTTGAGAAGGAAAGAACAGTGGGGTTGAACATGAGAATTCCTTTGAAAGTGCTTGTTGATGCTCAGTCTGAAACCATCACATTCGATTCCAACAGTGGCCCATAGCCACATGTGCCAGGGCTCAATATTGTCACATAGATCTACAATGACCCAGCTGACTCGGAATAATGAGGAGTTGACTTGCAGGTCATTCAAAACCAGTAGGTGCTTAACTCTGCCAGCATTTCTTGAACGGAAGCGACCCCAGTGACCCCCCAGATGCGTTGTCACCAGAGAATCCCAGTTGCGCATCCCAGTCAGCAACCAGCATTCTTCGAACCACATGTCCAAGTCATGGAAGGCCCCAAGGAATTCAAGATAAACATTGGAACCACCCACAATTGGTAGATCATACTGTAAATCATAAACATGGAAAGCTATGGGTTTCCACTGATTCCGATGTATCTGAATATATAATTATGTACAATGATATTCTAATATTCCCATTACATCCCCGAATATATTGACGTTGAGTGGTAATTCCTCATAATTACATAAGAGTAAGTATATAGAAATTTGGCAGATCAATTATGTCTATTTATGTGGATCTTCAATGATCCATCTGTTGATATTCCGCTTTGGATTTCCCAACCAACCGCTGCCAAAAAAACGCGCCACGTTTTGTGAGGGCCACAGACCTGGTGAAAGGCCGTTGTTCTTGGGGCTTCGGATCTCATCGATGAAGCCTGGCGGGGCGAAAGATCTCCCGCGGGAATGTTGGTGTAACACAATATGCTTGAAATGGATCTAATGGAGTATAATGAGTATATACTGTATATGTAATATCTATCTGTATATGCTTATGTGCTGCCATCTCAATTAATGTAATTAATTTGATATGATTGAATCTCTCATGTGTTGTAACGTTGTACAAACTTTCACCAATCACAAAGCCACCAAAAACTGTTTCCGCTGCTTTTGTGGTTTTCCTGTAAACGATTGAGTGACAAGATTTCTGAGGGTCCAAACCTGCATCGTCTTCCTCCTCCTCCTCTTCGTGCAGCCTGCCAGGAGCATTGGCTAACAAGGGTGCTTAGGACGTTCTTGCTCTGGGACCACTTGGGAGGGGATTTGAACCATGAAAAAATTGGGCTCTTAATCAAACAAACAAAAATGCAACCAACAAGCATTTGTCTGTTTGTTTGAACCTTTCAAAAGTGGAGTTCTCTGAGCTTAATAAATGCAATGGAGATGTCGCAAAAAATGCTTCGATTCGATCGACTTCATATCACTGCGAAGACTTGAAATGTGATATCAACAATTTCTATCAATTTCTGTGGCTATATGTGAAACCCAATGGTTATATATTGAAAACCCGCTGTCATTTAACACAAACCGTTTGAACATAGATGTTGGGGATAGGTTGGCACATCAACGCGGCGTAACAATTTTCCGATGAAATACAGTTTAGCACGATGACATAAACTCAAAACAATTACCAATCATAGTGATACATAAAATTGTCTGGCAAAGACTCCCATTAAATACTGATTCGAAAACCATGAGTTCCAATCAAATCCCTCATGATATGTGTTAGTTCATCCAAATTGCTATTTAGCATAGCTATGGAAGAGCAGCATACCTGAATAGGGATAGTATATACAGCTCAATCCTCCATAAGTGGGATCCGGAGCCAGATCCCTGCGCACCCTTTGAAGCGCATGGTCACCAGGGTCGTGCAGGTGGTGATGCTCACACACAACGCTGCGACCTTTGTTCGAACACGGGGTTTGGTGTTTGGTGATCTATGTGGGGTGTCAGTTTCATGAACTCAATTGGAGTTGGTGGTCATTCATGTCACCACTATAGCATATATCACAATAAATCTCGACAAATCACCATGATTCATCATAAATCACTTGGATTTGCCGAAGGTGATTTTTCACTTTTGCAATGGGAAATCCACTATTCGGAGACCCTCTATAAGAATATATACTGTATAGTTTGTATGTTGTTTGGGTTCCTTCAGCAATCCAAGCTCACATTTGGAGATTCTGGAGTTTGATGCATATAATGTGTTTGTGAACCAGCATGTGGGGAAATTGTGGGGTAACTAACCATATTTCTGGACTGACGACAGTGTATGGTAATAGAGTATAGTATATATAGTAGTTAACCAGCCGCAACAGGTCGGCCAGGGATCGCTATCCCAATCCTAAACATCTACAGAGACGTCCAGAATCGATTTTCAGGACTGCTGCAATGCTAGTCCCTGGCGAGTAAAATTATCCCACATATACTTGAACATCAAAAAAAAATGAAACAACCACCGGACACAACGTGGGATGTTGTGGAACTAAACAGCTAAAAACACACACAGAGGCTGCACAAGGTCCTCCAAGTTTTAAGTTGGTTTGTCCATTAGTTGTAGTTAGTGGAGCTATATCAATGAACTTAGCTCTCTGGGGGGGGCCCACCGTGTAGTATACACCCCTCATGAAGTAGCCAATCAGAGGTCTGATGACTACAGCTGAATGAGGACCTCAGGTAGCCCACGAACAAACTGTTTATCTGATACCTGCAGGAACATGCTAAAAATCAGTAAGCACGACAATGTAAAAACCGTCCATGAGTATACTGATGCCTTCCCTATTTTCAACTTTACCCTCCGGTAATCAAACGTGGTTTGCTGGAAAATCCCCAATTTACTGATGATGTTCCCAACATCATAACCTGCGAATTTAGTTCGGAGATTTCCCCCAGAAATCGCCATGTTTGATGTCACATGGCCGGTAACCAAAGGGTTTTTCGAATCTCCGCATCTCCAGAGATGTCTGAGCATCCCTGGCTCCAAGGACCACTAGGAGCAATTCTTCGATGTTGCTGTTCTTCCCCGTGATGGAATACCAGCTGACCAGCCCCTCAGTTTTCAGCTCATGGAAAGGGGACTAATTCAAACAAAATTCCAACCACGGAGGGATTTTATGCAAAAACAGAACAAAAACACCCATTTTGAATGGAAAAACAAACAAATAAGTTTTGCTCCTTGATGATTTTCCCATGGAATCCACTAAAAAACACCCTGTGGCTGTTGGTGAAGTTTGACAGGCTGTCTCCATGCGCATGGAAAAGTCGGTTCCACTAAACTGGTAAAACCATATAGCTTATCATGGTGCTTGAAGGTGATGCCTGGTAAGAAAGCCAAGTTGCTTTACAACATTTTGCAACTAGATTCACTCTGGTTTATGGTGTATGTATATGTTTCTGAATATCGACATACATCGGCATGGGGATG
This sequence comes from Symbiodinium sp. clade C Y103, assembly GCA_003297045.1. Classification (NCBI taxonomy): domain Eukaryota; class Dinophyceae; order Suessiales; family Symbiodiniaceae; genus Cladocopium; species Cladocopium sp. clade C. The sequence continues at coordinate 654,802 of BGPT01000017.1, forward strand.
AAATAAACCAACATCATTGGGCAGCAAGTTGTATGGTTACCCACTTTGCAGCATCCTGACCCACATCCATGGGGATGTTGTTGACCACAACATATGCGGACTTGGTCCATGTTCGACCCAATGCCTGGGAGTTAAACAGATTCACCTCTAGTTTCTATGCATTTCAGATGTGTACCACGGTACTATGAGATATTTCAATTATGGATCAAGTGGATGGTTTGTTGATTCATTTCTGAACGTTGAGTTTTAAGATCTATTGTTGTTCCAGTGTCATATGGCACCCTGCATAAACTGTATAACGAATCAATAGGCGCCTCCGCAGTTGTAAACGCACCAGACTATATGTAGGTATATATATAACTAACAAAAACCTTATTTGACGTACTGCTTTGACCAAAAAAGTGAGGGGGCAGCAACGGCAGCAAATGGTATGTTTTTGCCCTGCGTAAAAGTAGTAGTTGCCCTTTGCCATTTTGGTTGAAATCGCTAGGGGTCCGGTTCTGAGCATGGCACGATGTAGGAGAACCAGAAGACCAGCAAGGAAAGGCCACCCATCACCTGTGGCGGAACCACTCAAACTGGGCACACCGGATGTGGCTCAAGTTGGATTTCACTGATTTGCGTGATGCATTTTGGATCCCCTTGCAGGATAGATACACAACCTCAGATTTCTCCTTAGAAGGAGTCAATTTGAAGTCAGATTATTACATAAACAAATGCTCCTCTGCAAATGAAAAGGAAAAGCAAGGCTTATCCACGATATAGATCCATATAGCGTGATGGAAACATGTTTCAACAATTGAAGCGTTCCTGAGCTCAATAATTTGGATTGATTCATGATGTCATCATGGAAGTGAATTGCCATGACGAATGTACAATTGCGCTAAGTGCTCCAGCAACCCAAGCCCGCAAACAACTGATCATTAGGAATTTGTTCACCATCAAGATCTAAACTAAAGAGAAACCATTTTCAGGAGAATCCCTCTACTCATCATGATTCATGAGGTCAATCCAATATATAACGGAGCCAAAATCTACCAAGAGATTAACTAGCACAGGGATAGAACATCCACTGGTGGGATCTGCTAGGTGTGGCCCGGGGGTACTGCTCCCATGATGTTCCCATTGGGAATCAAGCCCCACTTTACATCATTTTACCATGCTTCTGATTGGTCAAACACACACACAGTGGTTTTTATCCTGAATTTGCTAAACAAAAACCGCCTTAAAAAATACAACTATTCCCCATAATTTCCGTATTTCTAGTGGATTTCCCATGGGGACAATTCTAAAAATCATCAGCTGGTTCCCTTGTTCCATTCCATATAGCCTCATCGGCTCACTGGCTACAGAATCGCAGGAAAATCTCGAGGACAGAAGTTGCCGCACTTCTTTAGCTCGCGACTGGCAAGTCTTGATCTCCCAAGTATTGGGCAATCTGATCGGACTCCGTCGAAGCTTCAGCTGCAAGCTGTGCCATTCATCCAATGCGAAGAGTGACACAATGTCGCACTCCGCAGCCAGTCTCTGATTGGCCTTGATGACATCCTTGTCCACTTGCCGACAGGGACCGCTTTTGTTTCACCTATGGTTGCTGCCCAACAGAAAACTTCAATCTGAAATCCTTTGGAATTTCCATTCAGACCTGGACCCAGCGCCTTACTCGGCATGGGACCGCCCAGCTCGCCCCCGACGTAGCGACGCCGCACCAGCCTGGGCCACGGCTGAAGCGTTCGGTGCCAAAAATGGTGATTTTTTAACAAGCAAAACCACGGGGAAACCATGGGAAAATGGTGGATCTTAACCCAAGAAAAATGGTAATCGAATCGGATGTATAGCTGATGTATGATGGCTAAGGTGGGTTTAAACATCTATGTCACTATTAGGGTTGATGGTAGAGACTGGAGAATGCTGGAGATAACGGAGGTATGCTTGGGGGCTGCAGCCCAGTCAGTAAATAGGCCATGAGCATATTGCAATCTATTCCCAGATAGATCAAGGGGCTCTACAGCACTATTGGGATTCGCATACAAGTACCTAGCAAATATTGCGGATGTGTGAATCACCTGAGTCTAACAGACATGATAATGCCCACTTTCAGATGAAGATATCGGCCCACTGTAGGGCTCCAGAGACAGTGTCAAATTCATGGCAGTTCCTAACCATTTTCGGATGGTGATACCAGGCACAACAGTTGGGTTTTGGTGACTTGAAGCCAAAGGTCAAACGACAAAAAGGTCCACTTGACCTAGGAGGGTACCAGAAACAGTCATCTGGATATCATGAGTCATCAAATGCCATAAATTGATGTTTTCTGGTCAAATCTTGTCAGCTATACAATCCTGGACATATCACTTTCGGGTGGTTCTTCACAAGATATGGGCCCACCCCCCGGTTTATGATTTTGCCTCCATATATTACACAAACATCACGGCCAATATTTTCAACACTGCCAATGTTTTCAACACTATTCAGCCACCGTTCGGGTGTTGTGGTTACCACTTCACATCTGCTCACACCCCACGGGGAACTCCTCAGCTGTGTAATTCAAGAGTGGTTTTGCTTGAATCCCAACTGTCGTGGTAAAACATGGAAATATATATATATATATATATTTTAATAATAATAATATAATTCATATTATATAATAGCATGTAATATTATATCAAATAATATTACATTGCATTATATTATATTATATTATATTATATTATATATTATATTATGTTATATTATATTATGTTATGTTATATTATATTATATTATATCATATTATGTTATATTATATTATATTATATTAAATTATATTATATTATATTATGTTATATATTATATTATATTATATTATGTTATATATTACAATATAATATAGTATAAAATATTATATTATATTTTAATATAGTATATGATATTATATTATGTTATATTATATTGCATTATATATGTATATTGTTATACATATATGTATATTATATATATATATATATGTATATTTGTATGTGATTCAATCTCCAAGTTTGATTCTTGAAATCCCCATTTCTGTGGGAAAATTCAGATTATAAAACTTCAGGCCATCTTGGTACCAAAATGCTGCCACCAAGTCGCACCACAATGAGCGCGAAGGCAGCCATTACAGCCTCAGGGTGAGCGTCAGAGCAAGAGTCAGTTCAATGGTGATGTTGTTATCATTGGAAAATAGAATGGACATACCATGAAATAATCATTGCAACAGCAACAATACCCTCTGGCACTTTAAGAGTTTTCAATAGAAAATCCTCATTTAAACTGAATGGGTCAATAAAGGCTGTTTAAATTACACAAGTGTAACAATAGTGATAGTCAAAGTCTTGTTCCAACGTCAAGCCTTGCTAGCTAAAGTCAAGCCTTTACTGCTTCAAAAATTGGTTTGTCTGAACATTCAGTGGGGACCTCCAAGTTTGGAGATTAGTCACCATTCACCCTTGTACAAATAATATGCGGTATACGGTATCCATGGGGTTCAGATACACCCAAATGGCTTTATATCCCCAATCTTACTCCTGTCCTACACTGTGCCACTGGGTCTCCACACGAAGACGATGACGCTGAAGAAGAGATCTTCAGCACCACGAACCACCAAAGCACCGCCCGCATTTCTGGCCGCGAGGCACACAGTTTGTCCCTGAAGTTGAGGATGTTAAGCCTTGCTACAAGATCCTGCCCTCAAGTGAGTTACATTTGTTGGTTCACGGGACGCCTATCTAATGATAGTTCTATTCACCATAAACCATACACTTAAGCACTTAAGCTAGTTCCAAACCAAGTTAGCGAACTACGGTATCACCTTGAGTTACACACCAACTTCCAGAAGGTCCAACAACAATCAGGTGAGACCGGAGACGTCCGACTATGTGCTATAAATTTCGATGATATGTCCACTAATAAAGGTAAAACATTGTCAAACTATAAAACTATCATAAACCACCCATTTGGGAGTGGTTTATACCATCTATGTATATCTATTTATGGTGAAATTGGGGATGGTTTACGGCTTTATTTTTATAACCCCCCATGGTTCAACCGGTTCAACCCCCCGTCCGCGGAATCGCCCGACCTCATGGACGCTCGAGCGGCGATGTCAGGATACAACGCTTTCCTTGGTTGACTGCAGAGGCACGCTGCAGAAAGACCCCAGAAATGGTCGAAAATAGAAAACATACTGTGGATGGAAGAAATCCTGCAAAATCCTGCACCAGTCGGTAGCTATTTGTAACTACAAAACATTGTAAATAATGGGGTTATAAATGATCAAATATATAAATAGCATAAAACATCTGAGAACTGGTGCAGGAATTCTTTCATCCACAGCATATGAATTATCTATGAATCCAAAGTTGAAATCCAGAGCCAATACATCAAGGTTCCGAATCATAAAACAACAACAAAACATATATAAGAAGCAAAGAAACGGAATGATGTCATGAGTCATGCCATCAAAATCTAGCGATGATTTCAATATTTTCCAGCAACATGGAGCCACGACTTCAGCCCAGCAATGTTCAAAATGTGACAACCGCCATGGTTCACGGGCAAAATGTTTGGTAGTCAATTGTGGATGTCCCAAAAAATTAAGACATGGTTAAATCAGTGATAATGATATAATCTTCTTGAAAGACTATGGCTCGATAAGTAATTCCCATCCCTCTCATATTGTAATGACCACCCCAGAAACCATGGTTTAAGAGGGGATGTCCACATATTTGAGACCATAGATTGGACATGTTTAATATTCTGGGGATGGGAAAATTCATGAACCAACTATTCACAAAGTTGACTTCTCCAGTTCTAATCCCTGTGCCTGGCCATAGGTTGAAACAAGTCAGCAAGGGTAGCAGCGAAACCTGCGAAACCGCATCGCACGCATACTGAGAAACTTGGAACTCCCACCAAACCTTGTGGTTTTCCACTAGGATAATCATGATAATCTTGGATTTGCTGAAGGGGGCACTACAAATTGAACCTATATAATTATTCCCTATAGGTTCCTCAGTCGTGGATTTCCCACTGGGAAAATACACAAATCACCTTAAACAAACACAGGGAATATCAGTGACCCTCCCTTGAAGCTGCGAGACTCACCAAATATCACCAAGGTTTATCTGGTAGAAAGCTGAAAAACAAGATGACCAGACTAGTCATTGGGATTGTCCTCTGGCAATGAACCGTGGCAATGGGAAATCCCATGAAATCCTCTGATTGAGGGTTTCATGGGAAAAGCATCCATGCACAGCGAATTTTCCATGGCCATTCTTGATTTTTGTAGGGTAAGGGAACAAAATCAGCTGACTTTCGGAATAACTCCGACAAGGTGGAACCAGTGCGGCCCTGTTTCTTGCTGCAAACTCCATGATATAACCCTGGTTGCCATGAACCCAAGAGTCATTGGAGTTTTAAACAAACTCAGCTATCTAGGAATCTAGGTGGCCCAACCTTCTACACTGCATAGCAAGTCCCTGTTTTTTTCACGTGGTGATGCCACGTATCACTGCCCGAACTCACGCCGTTGCGAAGCACTTTCCGGCCGAGTCACCACTGCTCCGTTTGGCCACGGACCATCCAAACCCTCGGGACGGACTGGTCGTGTCGGATGACCAAAACCGATGTGAAGCCGGAGCCCAGCAATCAGAAACAATACCTTCTGGCAAAGTAACATAGCTATTAAAACTTGCCATGGTTTGTTGGTGTTCCCATGAAAAATTGTGATTTTCCATAGCTATGTTAGTTTACCAGAGGGTAACAGTTGTTGCAGATTTTTAAGCAGTAATTGCGGTGCAGACTTGATAAATTAAACTGAAGATGATGAAATACACAGGCTTTTCGCCTAAATGACTTAGATAAAAAACGGGAGACGTATTCCCAGCGTATAGAACTGACAAATGGATACAAATGGCGGCTACCCATGGGAAAATAAAGAGTCCTCGCCAGCAAATCCTTGATGATGAGCCATGACTTCCCATATGGGTATAAGATGGTATACCCTCCTGTAATCAAACATGGCAATTGGAAATCCCCTATACATGGAGGTTTTAAAGGGAAAATCAACTATAAATGGTGGATTTTCCATTGCCAGGTTTGATTACCAGAGGGTAACTGAATCAAGTTCTGATGTCAGCAACAACCGGGAACCGGTTCCCAAACATGTTTCCTAAATCCCTCAGGCTTCAAAAACAAGTTCCATCATGTGGCAGCGGCACACACCGAGCGTCTTGGATTTGCTTAAGGAGTCACCCAAAACTAGAACATATTCCCTATAAATTCACCAAATGTTGGATTTCCTATTGGAAATGTAAGCCAAACATCACCATCTTTCTTACGTTTGTTAGAAATCCACTATATATCCATTGATTCCTACCACAAACCCACTACTTAATATCCCATGATTGTTGGTAAAACCCCCCATCAACATTTTGATTCTCTGTCTGTTTGTCAAGCGGCACAGCAGCAGCAGTCCAGGGCAAACCCAAACCGAGGAAGACATTCACCGAATTGCTGCCTGCGGCTGGCACCCTCCCCAACTGGCACTGGGTTTCTAACGGATTTTAATAGTTACCCTCTGGTAATCAAACATGGCAATGGAAAATCCACCATTTATAGGGGATTTTCCCACTAAATACCTCCATTTATAGGGGATGTCCAATTGCCACTTTTGATTACCGGAGGGTACTCGTCATAATTTAGGAGGATCAATGGTGATTAGTGGATATTGATGGACATATCCTCCGGTAATTTCACGGACTATATATGGAAAATCACCATATGAACGGCAAATCAGTGTTATCATGGCACTAAATGTGCTATACCATAGCTATGTAACAAATGACCAGAAGGTACCCCAAAACATGCAGAGGTTCCTTCGGTCCAATGTGGTCTGTCCAAACATAGCTGGTTTCAGCAACACACATGGAAGGGGCCCGAGGCCCGTTAGCGATACGTAAGCTGGGTTAAGTTGGTGTATATCTAGGCCCCTCCTTCCTGCAAAGAAGCATCATAAGATTCTTCAATGACTTTTGTGACTTTCATGAGAAGAAAAAGAGGGAACAAAAAGCAGAACCAAAACCCAGAACTTCGATTTGCTCAAGAAATCCCCAACAAAATGAAACACATTTCCAGTAGATTCCCCATCTGGATTTCTGGGAGTCCCCATCATTCCCCGCCTGTCACATTGATGATGGCAGCATCCGCTGTGGGGTCCTGAAACAATGCTGCCATCAGCTGAGACATCTGGAACTTAGTGATGGCCGTGTTCAAAATGGCACAAAGACCGGACTCCAAACGATAGCAAAGTTGGTTTATAACTCCAATAGGTATGGTTTATGATAGTTACTGATAGCATCTTCTAACTACAAATCATTGGGTTTATAAACCAACTTCTAGCTGGGAGAGGCCCACATTGCAGGAATTCAGCACTTCTACTCTAAAGAGGATTGCACATTTTTTTGTTCACCTGGAGTCCGCAAATTACCTGCACTCTCAAGATCTAGTGATACGAATGTACTGATGGGCAAATTCAACTCATAATGAGAAGGTGTAGACTTGGAAGTGCAGTTCCACTTACAAGTGGATGTACAATCATAGTTATAGGGGTTACTTCTGGTTATATCCCAACTTATAAGGGATTAGTTCACCATGATTATACCATATAATACCCATATGTTCCACCTCAATACCCACACAAATGGCTATAATATCTAGTTGATTTACCTACTAAACATGGTGGTTTTCCACTGCGCAAACGTTTAGCAGAGGGGCCTACCCCACGGTTTCAACGACCATTCGCCATCATTCGCCCAGGTTTTCTCCGTAACTCTCATGGCCTCAACTGCGGCATGTCTGGAAGCGAAGAGATCGGGCATGGAGGTGCCTGACCGAGCTGGGCCCTGGGGCAGTTGGATTCATGGATCGATTGGTTCAAGGGAAAATTGAAACCGGGAACCCCCAGATTTCATTGGAAAAAAAAAAATGGTTTCCTGTTAGATTTTCCCTTAAACCAATGCAATGAGTGGAATATCCCCAGTTCCGGATTCTAAATATCTGTGCAGTAACTTTCAATGGGCTATATATACATAAAACGGGGCATAAGATTCATGACTATGTTTATAAAAATGTTGGATGTTTAAGCCATTAACCATTGCATCCCCCGGGTCTCTAGTATCAGTCCCACTTTGCAACTGGCTAGTGACCATAGTGATATATAACACGTTTTAAACGGGATAACCCACTGAGTGGACTTCGTAACCAGGGTTACTAACCACTTACTAGCTGCGCCATGGTCAAACGATGGTATGTGTGGATATAGGATGATATGGTCATCCATCCCATATTGGAAGTTCTTACCATGCAGGGTATATAAACGCTTATTCATGGATTGATAATCAATTCTTGACCACGGCACATATGGAAACATAGATATATATACACATATTTAGATATATATATATATATACATATATTAACATATATATATATATATACACATTATATGTATATATACATACATTTTTCACTCAGGCACATTGAAGGGTTCTGCTGCGGCCTAGCGTTGAATTCTGAATCCTGCCACACAACGGTTCCCTGGCTTTGAGGAGATCCACGAAGCGGTCGCTGTTCGCACTGCACTAAAGCCAGTTCTGGATGCTGAGGACCGGCGGTTCGGTTTCACATCCTGTTCGATCTCTGCCGACTCCGCAACAATTTGCTTCATAGCCGACGCCAAGCTCGAGTTCAGAGCTAGCACGAATTTGCTTCATATCGGTACCTCGAATGTTCTGAACATATTTCAAGTTTTTCTTAAGCGACCAATGAGGAAACCCTTGACTGGGGCTTCACAAGCCACGCAAACAAATCAGCAANGGTACCTCGAATGTTCTGAACATATTTCAAGTTTTTCTTAAGCGACCAATGAGGAAACCCTTGACTGGGGCTTCACAAGCCACGCAAACAAATCAGCAACTAGCATCGCCAAAAACATGTCAAAACAAAAATCAATGTCATCTGTCTTACCTATAGGATCTTCAACGGTGTTGAAAAGCCTCTGTCATAATCACTAGATTGGTTTAGTGGAAAATTTACAGGAAAGCCCTATATTTCATGGGAAAATCCATGGTTTCCTGTAAATTTTCCCATTAACCAATCCAATGACATAAGTGTAAAACTGGTTCCAAGGGGTTCCCTGTGCCTGGGTCAGTTCATAATTCCCAACAAAAACAGTCAGCTGATCCCAGTTGGAACTTTCATGTTGGGATCCTTGGAGACCAAGTGAATGAAAAAACCCGCAGGTTCGAACCTGCGGTACGTTTGCCAAACCAAGAGGTGGTAACCCCAGTTATAAGTTATCTTGTAAACTCCACTAAGATGGACACAAACATGTCTACCATAATGCCATAATATAACCTTACTATATATATATATATATACATATATATATATATATGTGATATATTATGATATATGGTCATAAGCCAACTTGGCTACCTAGCGGGCAACACATTGTACCTATCATTTTGCCTACGGACACCCCCCCAAAAAAAATCAACCAGATTCCCTTAAATGGATTCTCAAAGTACTGAATTTCCCTTGTGGTTTCATGACACATCATATTGAGCTAGAACCAAAATATTGACCGAACAATGGAGAGTACAGTAAATACCCATATCCTCCATGTATGGTATATTTAGATTTGGGTAATTTGATTTTCCATACCCTCTGGTAAACAGCCACAGAACTATGGAGAAATCGCCATTTTTCATGGGAAAATCCACGATTTCTATGGCCATTTGCGCGGAGGCGCCCCGCCTAGTGCCACGAAGCTGATCCCCGTGACCAGGTCCGGAATCTCCAAGACCTGAAGCACAAGAATTTTTTTTGGGAGGTTTCCATGGGGGATCCCCAAGTTATGGATGGTTTATATATGGGAAAATCATGGGAAAATCATGGAAAATCATGAAAAATCATGGAAAATCATGGAAAATCCTGGGAAATCATGGAAACATCTATAAATATGGATGATTTAGGGTTACCCCACTTTGGAAAGCTCCATGATGCTCCATGTCTTTCCGGCCCACCCACCGGACTCCCGCTTCTCCTGCAGCAAACGGCGGGATCACGACACCATCTTACCATCAAGTTTTTGGCTAAATTCCACCATCCCGCTTTTCATCCCCATCGGCATAATTTGGCTTTGTGTGAGAATAGGCTTATCGTCATCATCGTCATCATCATCATCATCATCACCATCATCACCATCATCAGGCAGGTTTTAATCTACAATATAATGTTGTGGTCTTATCATAGTTGTGTGAAAAGAAAATACTTCCAAAATCTTCTAAATCTAATCTAATTAATGGGTCATATCATTATCATTATTTACCCCATAAAAAAATGGCTGTTGTTGCAAGCCAAGAAGGAGGAAATCATCAAGCCACAAATAGGCTAATGCAATCGGTGTTCAAAAGTGTTTCCAGAAAAAAATGAACTTCGTATGCTAAGATTCTGTATACCAACGAAGGACAACACATAACTTGGCTTCCTCTGAGAATAGAGTACCTTTCAATCTACTGGGTAATCGTAATATAATATAATAAAATAACATGTAATATGATTAAATACAATGCAATACAATATAATATATTAATTATATTAACATGTCCATTTTGGCAGACACATCCATGTTTTCTATGTCTGACCGGGATGGGAAAAAACACCTTAGTTGAAAAAAATGGTGAGGGACGACATCCACTTTCTCATCCTTCTGTTGTATCTGGGGATATTTCATGAAACCTATAACAACAGCATGATCGTTGGGTGTATCTGAGAATAGAGTGTAACGCATACCTCCAAATGGGATAATAATGATTAATCAGATTAATCAGTGGCTGGAATGGGGTAGCATATTTTCATATCATATGGGTGCATGAACTAGTGACGAATGGAATTCTTAACGTTCGTTCTTTTTTTGGATTTACCAGCCAGAATCGTGATGCCAGTGTTAAGATCATAAGAGGATTCAAGAGGATGCAACTTGATATAACTAAGTGGCAGTACCAACATGTTCATGTCATGACCAATCAATTCTTAGCCAAACATCAAATTGCCCCATGCATGTCTACAGTGAAACAAAATACCTGGGCATCTTCTGATAAATCATGATAAATCATTCCATATCATTCCCAAACAAGAACAACTATCCTATATTGTCCTATTTTAGGGATTATTCACCATATACAGACCATCAACGCGTGGCAAATCTTGGATACTCATGGATACTCTGCATGTTTCAAGTTGTTGAATATTGAGTTGTTATTCTTTGGTTTCCTATAGTGGGTAGAGGATACTTGGAGGATCATCCGACGTAGGAAGTGGTTAGTAACCCTGGAGGCTAAGTCCCCTAGGTCATCCCATTTATTGTATAACTATATATCATAGATAGGTTTACAGTAAACAAACCCCACGTACTAACCAGTCATGAAGTGGGATGATCCAACATAAATTTGTCTATGGTATAGCTCAAACGTTGTGATTTCACAGTGAAAATCGTGACATCACCAGGACAGCTTTCACGAAAAAAAGGGCCCCGTACGCAACCAAAGATCTCCGCCATGTCGCCGATCACCGCGGTCAAAACTCAGCCATGCCGGTATCAAACGTGGCGATTTCTGGGAAATCACTGAACTAAATGGAGGTTTATAGCTGGTAAAATCATCTAGAAATGGTGGATTTTCCATTGGATATGCAGGTTGCTGAGTGTGGTAGCATTTTCACAGATTCTGAAATGGTAGAATCTGAAGACAGGAGTGCTGGAAAAAACTTCTAAAGTGGTAGAATCTGAAGAACCATGTATCACTTTGGAATCTTTGAATGATCCTGTGAGTGAATCTTTCCTGCCGATAATGCGAACAAACCACATGGTAGACCCTAACAATGGATTCCTGTAGGTCCTGTAGGCAATTGTGCTTTGTTAGGGCCGGGCGGACCACCTTATGCCACATCGTTTCATATTGCCATTCCTGTTGGGTACTCCAAGGTGATGTCCCATAGTTAGCTAAGTTGGTTCATTATGAGGTTAACTGTCTTCGACATAAATAAAGATAAATATATACATATATACATATATTAATCTCAATACGTCATATTTGTTCAAAATTGTTCAAATATAAATCTACACCCCGGATATAATATAATAATATGACTAAGATTGGTTTATGGTAGAAATATCTATTGTTCATGTTTCTGTTCAACTACCAACAAACACAACTGCAGGGGCACCAGCCTGTCAACCCCATGTCTTCTAGGGCCGTGGCAAGCGATGTAAGCTAGTGAAACGATAAAACACACCTGGGTACAGGAGCAGGTTTTCCCTTGCACTAGGGGATGCACATGGGCATAGAAATGGGTGTGCAAATGGATTTAGTGTCTGCACATGGAATTTGGATGAATTTGGTGAACCTCTATTGACGTACTCAGTTGTCAGGATTTTGCGATACACATATTCTTGACACATCTTCATGTTCGAATGAGCAGTTTCCAAACGCTACAATGAATTGGTCCCACAGCAGCTGGCAGCTGGCTGGTGGCAGTTGTCTTGCACAGGTATCAATGGAACATTGCATATTGGGAAGGTGCTCGAAAAAGCCTGCGGGAAACAACTCCAGCTACGCTACGTAGACCAAGACCACGACAATTTATGACAATTGCACGTCTTGAAGATCTTTGAAGTCACTGCTTTCCATCACAGGTTCGATGATTCCGGGACATTATTTGCTTGTGTGTCGCCCGCATGAGATGGTGGATCTCCATCCCTGGATGGTTTCATACCATAGATACGGCAGGGCCATCACCAAGAAACGAGTCCACTTGGATGGTGTCATCACAAAACAATCGCACCAACAAAATCATTCAAAAATGGTTCCAAACATTCAAATGAGCCAAACATCTACTAAAAAAAATGCTCAAAGTATCTAAAAGTACCAAACTTTTTGAAAAAAAACACAGATTGGTGGACTCTGTGTGTAGCTTGCCTCTAATTTGGCAATGCCCCGCCTTGCAAATCACCATGGCCCCAGAGGTTCCGGGCCCAGCCACCCACAAAAACCTTCGGTGGCACCGGCCAAAAGAACCTGAGGATCAGTTGCAGTGGCTTCAGCAAAGAATTGGATTTTTCCTCCGCTAATCAAACATATATCAAACAACAAACATGGCTGGGAAATCACCGCAATGGAGATTGAAAGCTGGGAAAATCAAGGGAATCAATAAGGATTCTCACGTGCCAAGTTTGATGACCGCAAGGTAGCATGGTTTGACCAGCAAGAGTCAGAGGTTATGCAACGGTAGAGTTTCTCAGTTATGGTTGATTGTTTTTTTTTTTTTTGTGGGGGGGGGAGAGGGAAGCAAATGCAGTGCAGTCGATAGCCATGGATTTCCCATCAAATCAAGGCTTCCCGCGAATAACACGCCGCGAATATTCGCTTCAATTCTGTGAGGTGGGCTACTCAACCAAAAAAAATTGGGGCAAGAATAGTGATATTTCGTGTTCGTTTGTGTTCTATATAGCAATATTGTGGATATATCATCACTTGCTGATATGGGTTGCTACTTTCGCCGCTCCGCACTTTGCCGGCATGTCATGGCATGTCTCACACACCAAGCCACCTATAGCTATCATCTTTCCACGCAAAGTATTTACTCCATCCACTGAAACCCATGCTTGGGAGACTCCCCCAATTACATTTTGATCACCGACCAGGCTTTGTCTGAAAATAGGCTGGCTAACCCCTGGCTAACCCTAACATCCACCAGTGAGTCATCATGTTTCCCCACCCCCCAAAAAAAAGCAGCCCTTAATTGTGAGTACACCACGCCAATGTTCAAGACACCCAACCATCCTCCAACATCCCATTGCAGTCAAAGAGACAACTTCCAGGGTAAAGAAACGAAGTGGAAAACGCGGTCGAGGCATGACGCCTCGACAGAGATTCTCGAAAGGTGACTTGCAGAAATCCTGACCCTCGGGCCATCAAACGTAGCCATGAAAAATCACCAACTAAATGGAGGTGTTAATGGGAAAATCATCATATGGATAGGGACGTTTAATTACTGAAGAGTATCGAGCATTTCAAGGAGGGCTATTCGATCACCATGTTAGATATGCAGATATGCACTTGAAACCACTGGTTTAGTATTAATTCATATTGGATTATTAGATATTATTAGATCTATTCATGTCCGGGGTCCATAAGGCGGGTATTTCATATCAGGGGGACGGGACTCTTATTGAACCACGGCTGGGGGAGAAACACGCTTCATGTATCCTGTAATCAGACATGGTTTGCCGGAAAATTCCCCATTCATAGATGTGTTTCCCATTCAAGAGTCCATTTCTAGGGGATCTTCCAGCCACGTTGGATCACCGGAGGGTATACAAAAAAAGGTGGATCCTCCTTGGATGTGCATCCCACAACTCCCAGCGCCGATCGAAGCCGCGCCGATAGCCACGCCTCTTTTTGGGACTCCCAAGTGCCACCACAGAAGATCGCCTCCATAAACTGCACGCCTTGGTTTGTCGGAGAACCCCCTCCTTTGCCCATCAAAAAAAGGGAGGAATGAGGCAAGAAGAGTTGAGGGTCTTGAAATTTCTGATCATAGTCATAATCCTAAGGTAACTTGATGCCATTCAAAACAGTTGATTCTCAGCTCGATAGTATATATGTTCCCATGTGTGGAAAAAATCGCCTATTGAGCCTCCACCCCAAAACTTGCCTGGAGTTGAGAATCTTGACTTGCATAATTATTCTTGCCATGATTACGGGGAAGCACTATTGAACAACTAGTTCTCTTCTGGAAGGCTAGTCATCGCAAGGGCAAATGACAATTAATTGGACCACAACTAAAATCAAAGTTCACTGCCGTGTTAGTTTCCTGGACAGCAACCAAATGAAAAAAAAAAACATGTTGTTACCCTTTTGTGGAGTAGAGGCCCTGCGGGAACGTAGGGGCAAAGTTGGCAACCATGACTTGAACGGAAAGGCTATATAAGTGGGGCAAACAATCACGGAGCAAGCATGTGCATAGTTGGCTTCATCCCCTTATTCTTTTCTGCGAGCAACATGCGCTCTGTTTTCTTTTTAGAGATTGATTGACGCTTAAAATTCAAAGGTAGAAATTACACAAAACCTTGTTTTCTACTAGCGGCATTTGGCAAGAGAAACGTTATCGGACTTGTTTGCTTCTAAGTGTCTTCATTGACAAAGCCAGAATCCTCCTCAAATAGCAAAACATGCTAAGCAAAGTGTCCTTGACTAAGAGTCATCTGGCTCTACGGCAGAACAGGGCTTTCTTCTAGTTCTATGTTGCGTGGGCCAGCATTCTGAAACAATGTCCTCACAGAGAGATCAGCCTGTGCCCACACAGGTGGCAGCCCCTGTCTCATCCGGAGGATGTTCGTCGTGATTTCCGACTGCTTCGCAGCGTACACTGCATCGTCCAGCGACGACACGACTTCGATTAGGGCTGTGACTTCCCTTCAAGTAAAAGCGGCTCATCTTGAACCCCTCTGGTGGATTCTTTGCAAAACTTCATTTATTTTGCTTGGGCTTGGTGTCTTAAGTGGATAAGAACCTCCATCGCAAGCATTCTTCCTCTTCCCGCCCCTGCCATGTGGTCGAGTTGATCTTGGGACCCCAACGCCACTCAGTCAGGCCCAAACTGACCTGACCGGACGAAGCATTTGGATCAGGAGTTCGATTTTTTTTGGTCTTAGCCAGCTAATTCAATTGAAACAAAGGTTGATAACACCCATCGTTAAACTCAGTTCTCACATATCAAAACCAGAATTGAATGATGTCCAATTTGCACATGTTCGCATCCAAAATTGACATGATTCTGATCATTAGTTTTGTCACCTTTCCTAATTGACTTCCAATTGCTGTAAGATGGATATGGGATACTGTAAAAT
The DNA here is from genome assembly GCA_003297045.1 of Symbiodinium sp. clade C Y103. NCBI lineage: Eukaryota > Dinophyceae > Suessiales > Symbiodiniaceae > Cladocopium > Cladocopium sp. clade C. The sequence goes on from BGPT01000017.1 coordinate 670,787, forward strand.
TGGTATATCCAAAACTCCGCTCACCTGCGATCAACAGTGACACTCACCATCCCTGGTCACCCCCATTGATAAATCATCCATGTCTGTTGACCATTCTATGGAAATGTTCATAAACATCCCATTTTTGAAAAGTAGATCATCGATAAATGAATCATTGTCCATAACAATCATCATGAATCATCATAAACCCATAGATAACTCTAAAACTGTGCCATCTATTCCACATAAGAAACCGTAACAAATCACGCCGACGGTCACCCCATTCGTAGCGTTTTTCTTCACTACGACACGACCTCGTCACAGTTGAAGGTGGCGTCCAACCATTTGCTGGCACCCTCATCCGCTTCATTCACCTTAAGGATCGTCCCGACAAGGGGAATTCGATGTACCCTCTGGTGATGACTAACAGTTGTTTTCATGGAAAACTAGCATCTTTATAAAATCAGTAGGTAAATCACTATGTTTATCATCTATAAATGGGCCATGGCTTCCATGGCTATATTGTTAAATAACCACATGGGCAATATGATGCAATTTCAGAAAGACATGAAATCATGGAATCCCTTTGGAAATCGTGCATGCCCACCCGCTTTGAACATGAACGTCCAGGGAGGCCTCCCGAAATCAGCTGCTATTTTGGTGGGACCAGGTCTGGGGAACTCATCGGTATTACTACATTAGCCATAGACCCTCACAAACTGGTCCTAACTGTCAGCATCCAGGCAGACCTCTAAGGCAGAGGCCCCAATCATAATGGTCTGGGTGTGAGAATCGCGATTGCCTCCCTCCTGGGTGTCGAATTTGGCTCCTGCGGCCACGCTCACCCGCCACGAAAAGGGTGCTGCTGCCCCTGGTGTGACATGTTGAAGTTGGTCTAGTTCCACTCCGTATTTCTGTATTGCAAACTCTGTCTCTCTCTCTCTCTCTGACTCTCTCTCTCTCTCTCTCTCTCTCTCTCTCTAGGTTTGACGGAGTTGGAGTGTGCCAGAAGCAGAGCTGGGAAGGTGGTTCGCCGATTTTAGGAACCACGCGTGTTAACAATGTGTGTCGCTGATTTCTATCCCCAATGGGCGATCCCAAATCTAGAACCAAACCAAGGTGATCCCCTAGCATAAACGATAGGTTGCGGGAGTTAAAAACCAACTTAGTTCTTTTAATTACTAGGAAATGTCACTTTTGCTTAGTCAACTCACCATGTTTGTTAGCTATCTCTTCATTTTTGTTCGTGATTTGGTAGGTTGAATAACCCTCCGGTAATCAAACGTGGCAATGGAAAATCCACAATTTATAGATAATGTTCCCATTACAACATATAGAGGATTTTCCATTGCCACGTTTGATTGCCGGAGAGTAACCTAGGATATTACACAACAATCATCCCATGAAAATCCCCTCGCCAACTCCCGCCGCTGGCCTTCGGCTTCATCGAGGATCAGGAGGAATTTGTCCGCAATCTCTTCCATCCGTTTGGCCAAAATCCTTGGGAAAACGCTGGGATTCATCCCATGAAAAATGCTAGGTTTAAGCACCAAAAAGGGTTGGTTTGATATCTTTTGAAGTATGGTTTAAGAGGGATTAAAACGATGAACCAATGGTTGAACCAATATTTCTATGGTGGTTTAATATAGCTTTACCATCAAAGAGGTGATATATTGCCTATATGATATATTTTGGACTGGTTTACTGGTGAGGAAATGATCCAGTATCAAACCTTGAACATCAGGATCCAATCTACAACCATTTCTTTTGCAGTTAGTATCTGGCAAAACTCATCACATTGGTATAATGGAAAATACTCCCTCAGCATTTGATTGAAGAAAACATCTGATTGGTGGTTTTGACCTATCCCCCCAAAAAAGCTCGCAATCTCAACCAATCATCCCAAGCATGCTATTGAAAAAACAATAAATAGTTGGACCATGATGTCTTTCAACCACTCAACAGGACCTGTCGAGTGTGGGGACCGGGGGATGAAGCAAGAAACAACGCGCATTGCCAGTGCCAACGATGTCCTTATTATATAGTACCCTAATATTTGACTATTAAGATATCCAACTATGATAATGATAGACACTAATGAGTATGAATAGTCATTTTTAAATGGGTATGAGTCATATCTGCATAGTCCAATCACATAGGATATTCATGACTATCTACTCCTTTGGGATACTAGTACTATCTAACTCATATTGGAACACTATTATCTATATAACTATATCTACTGATTTCATTTGGGGAAAAAAACATGAGAAACATTGATTGTTTTGAGACACCATGAGCCATGGGAAAAACAATGGGAATGGATTGTATGGATGCAGGCATGCATAAGACCCCCTTCCTCCCAAAAGTAAGGACACATTACAGCAATCGGCAATCCCAAGATAGAAGTTCTTTAAACACACATTAGACTAGTGATAAAAAAAATATGTTCTGCTTCTGCTTGGGGTTACGATAAGCATCTCACCAAAATAGAAACAATAAAACATGAAATACTGTAACCATTACAGTAAACCTTTACAAACATCAACTAAAATCCAGTGATATCCCATTCAAATTCCTCAAGCATCTCAAAAAAAGAAAAACATCAATCCGTCCCTATCCAAGCGGCTCAATCTCAATAAACCGCTCAGTGACACCCGGCGGGAACTCTAAGGTGCCCTGACGGTGATCATGCGGTGATTACCAGGGGTGCTGAAGTTGGTTCACCTAGACTCATGACGATTCAGTAAATCGTTGCAAATAGCGATTTCATGCCATTTCATTGTTGCAGAAATTGTCATGTTTTTACAGGAACAAATAGTGATTACTTAGCCCTGGCGCTCCATGTGAGCAAATATATCTTACATCCAAATGTAGCCCCTAGAAGCTCACATTGGCATGTCGGCCTCTCAGGCCTACATTCGTCTTTCTTGTCGGAAATCGGGCCAGAATCGGGCTGGAATCAGGGATATGGGCCCCGCAGCTGTTTCATATGTTCAAATCGTTATGCGGAGATCTTCAGATTTCGGTTTGATGCTCAGTTTGTTATAGACATGTCTAAGTTGTTGTGGGAATAAGCCGAGTGATTTGCCTAGGCTCATGGTCCAATGAGCCCCAGCCAACAACGCGGGGTGATTCACAAGGTGCGCTTCTCCCTTTCTCCTCCTGAGTTGGTATTCATTCTAGTACTAGTGTACTGCTTGCTTGGGTTTTTGCCAGGGTGAGCTGCAACTTTACAAAGTTGAAAATTCTTCTATATAGCTTTTCGGCCCTTAAGTGTGTGCGCGCTGCTGCTTTGAGCATGGCGGAAGCCGATACCAGGAAAGTTGATTTCCTGTTGCTGAAGGAAGTCATAGTTTCTTTAGTGACCGACGATGAAAATTTCATCCACAGGGTGAGGAATGCTGGCCCGAAACACCCGTTCCTTGACAAGATGCCCGAGGAGGGTGCTGCTTCAGCTGATGCTGTGGATCGTTTTGCGCATTTCCTGGTGCCCTTTATAGCGCAATTTGCTGCTACTCGCTTTCCGCACCATTCGGCTTTCAAGGCCAGCGTGGTTTACTTTGCACCGTGTTTTCAAATTTGTGTGTTTTTATGTTGCGGCTATGCTTTCGTGCGTTGTGTGCATGCGAGCGGGCGCGCTGCTTTTGCTTGGTGGGTGCGCGCTGTAGGCAGTCCTGGTCTATGTTGCCAAGACCCATGCTATCTTTCCAGAAGGAACACGCGTGAAGATCATCAAGGTGGGCTTGGGTCCATCAAAAAAACCTTTTCATTTTTTTGTTTCAGTTTGAGCGCAGGACTGGAGTGGCCACTGGGGAGGCCAAATTCGGACAATGTGTGTCCATGCAGTGAATTTGGCAACGCGGTCTGAATCTAGCAGGACTGGATTTTTGGAGGGAAAGCGATATTATATGTTCAGTTTCATGGTGAAAGGCCTACTCATGTGAGCCAAGAAATTGATAATATATTTTGTGGGGCTACATATTAATATTTGTATGATCGTGTATCTAGATTAATATTTGCTGACATGGAGCGATGGGGCAAACAAAACACATGCTGACCTTAAGGGGTGGTTCAACTCAATTCTGGCAGGAGCGAAAATATTAGGATGTTGAAGCAGCTGGTGGCTGAAGTGACCGGAGGCTGGGCACAGGGGTGTTGGCTAATTCCCTTTAATCAAATCCTTTGCTGAATTCACGTCATCAAAGTTTGGAGATGCAGGTGATGAACCTGTGCCCCAGCCATCTGCCTCCTGCAGCATCTCTTCCAGCGATCAGGAGATTGGGATGTCTCAAAATAAGGGGGCCCGAACCTTTTAGATTTGGGTTTACTTTTGTCTCTCTGATAATAACATTACTTTGGCAAAAGGCTTTGCCTCCCCTGTATTTTGATACCTCCCCATTATTGCTTGGCCCATTGAATTTGTTATGAACTAAGTTGATTAAAGCCTTTGTTGGAGGACCTGGATGATGAACCGGTGAAGTACCTGACACGTGAAGAGATGGAGGACCACGGCTCCCTTTTTTCATCGCATGTTCAAAGTGAAATCTACAGCTGGTGCTGCCAGTGCAATCTTGGATGTCAGTTGGGCTTTGGATATTTCAGCACCAAGCACGAATATACTTGTTCTCACGGGACGACAATCGACAACGGCGCGAGATTCTCGCACCGCTGTCGATTGTCATCCCCGGCCAAGTCCCCATCAGGAGCGTGAAGATTCTCAATTTCCTACTGACTATGATTGGGACGCACTCTTCCCGGACCCATCCAGCTGACACATATATACGTGGATGATTTGTTTTGATTTTTTTCTGATTTGTTTTTACTCCGACCAGCCAACAGGAGCAAGAAGCAAAGCATCCAGCAGCTGGACAAGCCAAGGAGGTGCTGCCACTCTGCAGATCTAACCGCTGTTTCTATTGTTTGAGATGATCACCTAGTACTGGTTTGTAGGCTTGCCCTGGAGCTATGTCCACGGATGATGATATGGGCCCGAAGCTTGTTGAGGCCCAACACGCATCAGTAAGAAAAGTTTCTGGTAATGTGAAACATCAAATTAACATGGTGTTTACTTTTCTTCAATTGATGTATGCGGCCATGGGGTTCACAATGTAACCACTAATATAATATATATATATATAAATAACTTGTTCATCCGGATTTATAATCCCACATGCGCCATTCAGGAAATGGTATTCTTACAGTGCATTGAATTTTGGGGTTAATGTTGGTAAGCATTCCCAACATGGAGCATTTGGGATATTTCTGAACAAGCTCTTGGCCAGGCAGCTTCTACTCAGCCTGCACTTGCAGCACCTGCCGGAGATGATGCAAAGGCGGTTGCAAAGTGGACCAGGGTTTGGAGGTGATGAGATCTAGATTCTAGATGACCTGATCTGATCAGGTCTTGAAGGCAGCTGATACTAAGAAGGATGAAGCCAAGGTCTCTCAGGCCTGGTTGGTGACTTTAGTGCTCTTAGACGACCAGACAATCCATTAGCTGCAAACACCCTTTTTTGAATTCATGGGAGGCGGACTGCAATCTGCAACCAGAAGTTTGCACCCCAGCATGCTTTGTAAAACCAAGTCATTCCTACTTAGCACTTCGGTTCAAGAATAATACCCGTGATTTTATGCGTTGTGAGGCCCACCCTGACCGGCAGGCTTTCAAGGACTGAGTTGCCACCAAGTATAAGCAATATGTATATTATATATATTTAAGTTGCTTGACTTTCCAATAGTCATGGTCGCTTTACATTATTATGTTCTTCGTGTGTAGGAAGCTCGTGGTGCGTTGCTTCCTGTGCCTAATCGAGTTGATGGGTCTCTGGCCGAGCAAGTGAAAGCCATGCAAGATGCTGCACCGAAGGATGATGAGTTGGCAGTAGCCCAGAGAAAGGTGCCTAACCTTAACTCCCAAACATCTGCATACACATACTGGGCAATCATTTTTTGTGTGAGGCTGCCAACGCCGCAAAAGCCAAAAAGAAACGTGGTGCCGGGGACGCCGGAGACGAGGAGGATGAGGAACAACATGAAACGAAGAAACCCAGAGCTGCAAAATCAAGGGCGAAAGGTAAGGCTAAAGCGAAGGCACAGGCAAACAAGCACGAGGAACCGAATGAGGGTAAGACAGAAACAGTAGCACCGTCAGTTCCACCCGTGGCACCTGCTTCAAGCAAGCCGTCCGATGGATCTTCTCAAGAAGACCTGTGGAAATTGAAGGAGCCCACGCAACCTTTTGAAATCCCGAGTAAAAACATTCTTTTGTCAACATCAGTGGATGGATTCATTGCCATTTCATGTCCAAAAGGCTTCTAGGTTTTGGAGATTTCAAAGGTAGCTTCAGATACTTGAATTCCTTGTTGTGTAGGAGCCCTTGCTTCGCGAAGCGCAGATTCCCATTCCAGAAGCTTACTGTTACTCTGAGGCCCATAGCGGTTCCCACCCTGGTCTTTGTATATTCAAATTCAATGTGTTTCTATTTGAAAAAAAAGCATCTGTTTTTCATTTCTGTGCAGACCCGATGAAAAAAGTCTAAAGTGCAGCTACTGACTGGACAAGTTACTGGCCCCAAATGTGTTTATGAAATTGGAAGAGATATGTACCACTGAGCCCAAAAACAAATCCAAATGTGGGTAAATAAAACGAATAACGATGATATAATTTTGATCGCACCGTTTGGGAGGCCAAGTCGTTCACGCTGAAGCCCAAAGACACGGCCACCCAAGGGTCCATAGGAATACTGCCCGAGCCTCGGTTCGCCACGCATTCCTTTCCACCAGTGCTTTCCTCCACGGCTGCCTCAGGTGGACGAAAGACCAGATGTATGTGAGCCCGGTGCCATGCGATGAGGAGACCGGTGCAGCAAAGTGCACCCAGGAGTTTTTGACCAATCACAAAATCAAAGTTAATTCTGGTGGGGGAGCAACCCTGAGTATCAAGAAGCACCAGGGATGGTCCGCTTGCTTTTCCATTGCCAAAACCGTGGCAATGTGGTAGGTCATGAATTTTGGATCTCGCCAGGTGCAACAGCTGATGTTGTGCATGGGCCGGCCTATAGCCAATTGATCATGGTAACTGCAAGATTTGTAAAATTATATATGTGTGAAAAAACATCTAATAATCTTTCAACCTTCAAGTTTAAACCCACCTGGTGGATGTGGGGTTGGCCCGGGACACAGAACCAGCATAGACTGCGCTTGGACAAGCTGCTGGGGTGGCAGTGGAACAAAATGATTTGATTGTTTCAACATTGTGATGTTGGTGTTTTTGGGTGGATGCTTCACAGATTTAAAGTTACAAAGCAAGTGCCTGTAAAATTCTTCCTAACAGACCGGAGACATTTGGGCTGCCAGCATTGTAGCGCTAAAACACCATGGGTCGCTCCATGCAACTCTCTAGGAAGGAAGCCATGCTTCTTCTCCTTATTGGATTGCCCCCGATACTGCCTCTGGATTGCAAATTGCAACGTTCAGAAAT
>BGPT01000017.1:688183-739912 GCA_003297045.1 Symbiodinium sp. clade C Y103
ATATATATACATTTTCTGGTACAGATCGAACCCAGTCATAGGGGGTCAAGTTCACATCATCCCAAGTAAGGGGCATACAGAATGATCAATGTCGATCGATGGTTTTATAATGGGGTTACCATTTTTTGAATAGCTAGATATGATTTGATATGTGTGGGCTCCCAATTAAAAGCATACCCAAGCACTGTAAGGTTTACCACAAGAAGTAGGGGTGCATTTTCTTTCAATGAAGTTTGGGTTTTATGTGCTCCCCACCAAACGCTTCAAAGGTGAGCTCACCAAAAAAATTGCCCGGACTGGTGGATGTGGCAAACACCCTCAAAACATTGAAAGAGATCTCATGAGATGTCTGGAACTTCCCCTCGACACTTGGGAAGGACTACTAGCAGGTTTTGTGTTCATGTCCCTTTTTGGTTGGAATCAAATATTATGAATAACCTTTTTGTTTCTAGATCCGAAATTACGATGGTAGCAAACATTGAGGACATGCATTGGGTAGAGGTGCCAGTGAAAGACTTGACGAAACCGAAGCATCGTACCACGATGCGAATTCCCTTTGTTCTGGCTCACGAGATGCTGCACTACCTTGCTGATTCTTTCTTGCAATATATAGTCGATATACAATATAAATGTTTAATGTTTACATCTTGCAATTGGGATGTTCCCCCATCGGAATTTCTTTCAAGTGGGGTCTATAATGAACAAGTTGCTACCAGGACACCCAGAAAGTTATCATCCCGAAGGCTGACATCGAGGAGTATTGGGCACATTGGAAGCAACATTGTCCCCACCATGAGGCAGCCAGTCTTGCCCACCACAACCCCGTAGGGGTCTTTGGGGACGACGCTAGATGGTCACTAGCTGGTTCCAAAATAATTTGCTTTCTTCTGAATCAAATTTTGGATCGTAGGACCCGACACTGGGATTGATTGGCATGGTTTTCCCATGTTTTTTTGGTGGGAAGAATTTGTACTATAACCCTATAGCTCCATATATTATGTATATGATCAACATTTGGCAACGTCAGCTCCTAAATGCCTACGTGTGTGTACGTGTGTGTGTGTGGGGGATTCAAGTAAAGACCCAACGCTTTCTTTGCAATTGCACATGCCTGCTCAGGACTTCCTAGCTCTCGATTCGTTCTCTTTGTTCTCCGTTGGGAATTGAGCCTGGGTCCAGAAACATTGGACCCGCTGTTTCGTGCTCAAGCATGGTCTCTGAATGATTCTCATCCAGAGTTAATATGTCTGTTTGAATTGTTTTTTATTGGTGTAATTAAGCTAGTTTGGTCCCAGTTTGAGCTGTGTTTTTTTACAGCAATGAGGGGTCCTCGGCTAGGTTGCATACCATGGTATATTCCCAAGTTGCGATTGGGATGGCAACTAAGCTCTGTGGTCGTTTTGCGACATATGCTGGGCGCAGAATTTCTGGGGGGCCCCACTGCCTCGTAGAAAGCCGGGGAGACCAGAAGTGGCACAAGGAGATGTGGGACTTCAGGAATTACTGGAAGAGGGCTGCCGGAATGTGCCACCGTTGCAGAGCTACAACAAAGGGTTGCTATCAGTTCCTCAATTCATTTCAAACTTCTTGTTTGTTTGGGGAAGAAAACTGTGGGACACATGTTATTGTTTTATGGAACCCGATATTGATGTGAGGTTCTCACACTTTTCCAATTTCTTGAACATTCCTCGCCTGAGCATTCCTGAGTTCTACACTGTCGCCCTGAGCCTCGCCTAGTACACAACAAATCTATGTTTATTTTGTGTTCGGGACCCTTAAGATTACACCGCATATATGTAATGACGTTTTTGCGGAATGGTATATATAAAAATAAATGTGTTCATGGCTCTGCTGCAGGAAGAACTACGTTAATCCAATTGCCTTGGTATATGGATTTTTGCCATCGATGGTAAAATATTGTCTGATGCACGTGTTGCATCTTGGACTTCTACATTTCCTCAACGGTGCTAGTGTGGTTTTGCTCCATCGACACGGATGGTTTGGCCCGCCAGACATGGCTGTCAAAGACATGTTGGAAATATTGACACTCAGATTCCGAAGATGGTGCTCTGTGCAGGGTATCAGGCTTTGGGGTAGTTCTTATCCCAATATTAAGCAACATGGTTTTCACACTCTTTTCGGGACAAGCATGCTATCAAAATAGTTTGGCTCTGAATATAGATCCCTGTAGGCATTCCCAACCATACATCACAAGCGGCTTACTACATCAGAAAGCTGGTGAGTTTTGCGAATTGAGATTGAAAGCGTGGAACTCTCGCATTATGGCGGCATTTTTGACGACCTGTTTGAATGCCTTGACGGCTTCTTTGCCAATTGCCAACCGATCACCTCAGCTGGTATTGACTACTGGGACCATGAACGCGATATCAACATGGATGCTTAAACTTGAGGGGTGTAGCAGGTATCTTTCTGCTGATGAGGCGGAGTGGTTGTGGGTTGAGGGCAACCGGTTTCTTGTCTGTTATGAGTTTCACTTTCCTCCCAGATGCAATCCATAAAATCCATCGATATATTTGATTGTGATGTTAGCTAGTTTGTTTTTCAAGGTTGATGTTTAGGCTCCAACAAGGTTTTTGGAATTGTACCGATGTGCCGCACACGCTTTCATTGAGCAACAAGAGCTATTCCTGCCCCTACGTCCAAAAACACATGATCCTATGGCGGTGTTTAGCTCAATTTTTGCTTTAAATATCTTGAAGTATTTGAAGAACATGGGCAGTTATGAAAAGCACAAAAGACCAACACTTTTGCTGTGCTATCGTGCCAAGCTTTGAGGCCTTCCTAGAGGTTTGCTTGGAGATGCGAGTGACGCGAATCAATTGCCGCACATTCCATGCGTACTTAGATGAGGATGCTATGGGCAGCATCAAAGCCATTTGCAGAAAAACACACAGAAATTTGATGGAACTCAGAGTTATGGGCCGAATTTTACTCGGGTTGAAAGTTGCTGGACGATCAGTGCGTGCACCGTAGAAGAAAAAAGGTGCTTTGCAATCGATGGAGGTAGTTGAGTTATCGGACACAAAAAAATCGGATTTGGATGTGGCTCTGTGGTGCCTACATTGGCAAAATCGGGTGGCATGTAGGCATTTGGAACTGACGTTGCCCAATGTTGATCATATTTACCTACGTTGGAGCTATAGGGTAGGGTTATGAGTGATGAACCTCAATGGATTGATTTACGGAAAAGAGTAGGATAAATCGCGAACCAGTCAACAAACATGGATTAAAGCCATGATTTGTGAAGCTCAATAGATTGATTCTAATCTACGAAGTGGTGCCCCCCTAGCATGTTTGTTTCCTTATAATCCCATTAATTTCACCACATAAGTTTGCTATCTTTACCATGAGCCCGAGTTAGATTAGATAGAAAACAGCTTCGCTAATTTTTGGGAAGCGCCTTGTGGGAAAATATCTTACCAGTGCTTGTTGCTGTTCAATAAACCCTTATATAACAAACTCTGATGATTGCTGGGGGGGTCCGTGGAATCCATGATACCTTGACCCCACATGGTTCCTGATAGCCAGCTTGAAACTCATCATCTTCTGGATGTTCTGTTTTTGAATGCCTTCTGCCTGGGGCAAGGCTATGTTTGATGCTTTCCCTGCCTGCATTCATTTCCAAAAATCGAGTCAAATGTCGCTTTGTTTGCACATAACCTATCTTCCGCCAAGGGCCATTACAGTAGATTTAGGGGTTCCACTCCAAGGCACATCAATTGCAACGAGGGCCTTGGATCATAGGCCCTATCTCGTTCATCGCTAAATTTGGCGATCTGCCCAAGAAAGGCGATATCCCTCTGGGTCCAAATACTTCCTGAGAAGCGACTGAACCCTCAAAATGCTTCCTCAGAATAAAACCAGTCAACATTTCTCCACCGGAGTCATGGTGGGTCATCCATAGGAGATATCGTCTCGCAATCAGGAAATTCCCCTATGAATGGAAGTTTTGATAGGAAAAATCATCTAAAAAACTATAGATGGTGAATTGTCCCATTCTTGATTAACATTTGACATGTCTCCTCTCACTGCTCAAAAACGCAGTGTGATAACCCTCTCAGAGACGGTCCTCCCCCCAAAAAAAATTGACGCGGGCAATGTTGCTTTAAATCAACATCAAAGAGTGGTTTCCATCAATGGGGGTACCCCAAAATGGATGGTCTATCATGGAAAATCCCATGAAAATGGATGATTTGGGGGGACCGGAGTACCCCCATTTTAGGAAACCACCAGATCACCATTCAAACCAATTAGAACCTTGGCGCCCGATTATCCCGGCCTCGGTTTCCTCATAGTCAAAGCCCGGCACCGACGACAAACGCGCCGTGCGGAAGTCTCAGCGTAGGCGAATTTCAATGGCCACCAGTCGATCACCCAGGGGACTTCTGAACCATCAATAGCTACAATGCTACAAGGTGATGCCCCCATAGTATCTAATATCTCATGATATTTTCCTTAGCGGAGTGAAACTAAACCGAACAAAACAGAACTGGGGGGCGGCGCCATGTAGAACTGGTCAGTTTCCATCTCAGTCCATCTTCCACCGGATTTGTTGGCTGATTCCACAGGATTCTTCCCAACTCTATCAATTTTGCTCGAGTAACATATATGTTGTTTATATGCATGTCACAAGAACAGGAGTGGACCATGGCCCCCATCACCCCCCGGCCGCTGAGGTTCTCACTACATCGAGCAGGGCCTGAACCTGACGCAGAAAACCATCTTCCAAGGTTGTTCTACATCTGGGTAGTTTTTTATAGAAAGTTCATATTTTTTTCCCCCTATATCTGGGTGAATCATAAAAATTCACAAACTCTGAATTAAGACTATTTTGGGGAATGGGATAGTTAACCATAGTTCACCCTAATTCCATTTCACCATTCCAATAGTTTATCCAGAGACAAAGCTTGCTGCAGGTCGAAGCTGGAAGCCACATGGAGATAAATCACTGCTAGGATGGGAGGTTTCTTGCTGCGGTTTTAGCCGCGAAAGGCCACTGTCCACCTTAACTCACATAGTGTACACATAAATACCTAGATACAGTTTTGAATTATATTTATATCACTATTATTATTCTTACTGTGTATCTCAGATTCTCTCTCACGCCCTCTTTCAATCATAAATATGACCCAACAACAAAACAACAAAAGAATCTGAGAAAATATGTGTGATGTGTTTGTGGTCCAAAGGACAAATACGCAACAATAGACACCAGCCATTCCCCAGCCATTCCCCAGTTGGGTTCCCTCAGTTTGGTCAAGGAGCATCCATCCAGGCGCTCAACAATGCACTGCAACTTTTGTGAATGTGATGCCTCCGCTCGCGCCAGTGGTGGGGGGCACTAGTTCACCCACTGACCTGAGAATTCCAGGGGACTTCATGTGGGTAAAACAATGCCCTAAACCATCCCCAAAATCACCATAAATAGGTGGTATAAACCATCAAAATATAGGTGGTTTATTATTGTTTTACCCACATTACTAACCTTATCACCCTGAGGTACCCCCCAAGACTTTTCCGGTAATCCGAATGGTATTTTACCCATGATTTCCCAGCCGAGCGACGCCAGGGACGGCGATGCGCTCAAAGGGAAACCTGACGGCATCGGACAGCAGAGATATCTCTTCTGACGCATATAACACGAAAGTGGTCTTTTAACCAAGGGATATCATGGGGATGGCATGGATATCATGGATGTTGTCTGAAAATGATGGGTTTACGACCCAATATATTAGGCATTTGTTTATTTTGTTTGATGCGGGAGATGATGATAAACCATGGAGTTGTAGAAATTGTAGAAATTGTAGGGTACCTCATTTTCAGTCAAACCACAACACACCTATATTTTGACAGGTGGACTGTCCAAATGTTCAGTAAAAAACGCCGAATGTGACAAACAAGAAGCTGGAATCAAAGGCAAATGTCAAGCCCAGAGTAGGGACCTGGTGGTTGGAAGTATCCCTACTAAAACACGACATGCTTACTTAGATGGGCCATGGAGTTTGTTGACTAGATATGATTAGATAGTAAATTGACGATACATGGGGATATGCCTTCTATAGTGTTCTGATCCAGTTACAAACCAATAAGCTAATCCACTGGCCTTTCGAAGTACAACTCCGACTACAAGTTCATCTCATAGCTCCAAAAAAGTCAAACGTCAAAGTGCATGGCGACAAAGCATCTGAATAAAGGCAGGCCTTTCAATGTGTTGAGGTCGGGCCATTGCCCGGATCCGATTCGGACCTTGTCCCTAGGACCGTTACCGTCACCTAGGACCGTTACCGTCACCTAGGACCGTTACCGTCACGGCTCCAGCCAATTCACCAATGGCGATTTACCGGTATTTCACTAACGAAAAGTCAGGATGGTGATCACATGTGTTCACCACAAGGATGAGAACCAACAAAGCATTTTTCAAAATCTTCGGTGGCCTGATCATCCTATTAACCCAGTTCAGGGGCATAAAAAATGTGGTCTCTGATGACGGGATGCCATGCGGCCATGGTGGTGCCCCAGATCGGAATCATGAAGGTGGCTTATAATTGATCATGACTATGGTTTTTGGGTGGCAGTTACAGTTGTAAGTGGACATAGACACATAGTTGTAAGGGGTCCCACATCCCAACACAGAGGGGTGAAAAAACACCATCGTTCATGTGGAGCAAATTTAATCAACCATCCCTATTCCATCACAATTTTTGATATGGGTGGGATTTCAACCATCCCCAGTCATAATCCCTTCCCCCTATTACTAAACCTCCCCCAAATAATAAAAACTAGGGTCCATCTCCAATTTTGGAAAATTTGTGGTTGGCCAATTTTACTTTTATTTGATCCCCTTTAAAAAACAATTTAAAAATAAACCTACCATTTGTGGGTTTCACCCCCTAATAATAAAAACTAGTCAATCCCGGGGTGCTTATTATTAGGGTCCCCTGAATCCAAGTAGTTCTTAGTATTAAGGTCTGGCGCTTACTATTAGGGATCCGCTTTGAAATGCAATTTTTTGCAACGTATTAATTGCGTTTTAAATTGAGATTTAATTGATTTTGAAATCGAGAAAAATAGTTTTTAATATTAAGGTCTGGCGCTTACTATTAGGGTCCCCGGGTCCCCCCTAATAATAAATACCCCCCTAATAATAAAAACTACCCGAGGTGTTTATTATTTAGGGGGGGGTTTAGTATTAGGGGGAAAGGATTAGTGGGTTGATGGCCTTGGGTTTGCTCCCATTTTCTCCACTCCAGCACCTGCAAGATGGGGGTAAAAAACCCACTGAAACCCATCAGCTAAGGCACGAGAACACGCCCTTTCGATAGGCTGGCACCTCAGCACCGGGGAAAAAAATCACGGGTCTGCCGTGAGGATTGGTTGAATTACAATTGTACCAATTGATACCAATTGATTAATTATACCCAGTTGTACCCCCCCCAGAAGATGAAAAACAAAAAACATATTTTTCCGAGTTTTTCCGATTAGGTACTTAGTCCGTTAGTTCCCAGCACGAGACAAGGGGGTATAACTGTCACTATCAGTTAGCACCTTACCTGCCAACAGTCAGTACCGGGATCATCACATTTCCACTAGATTGGCCAATGATCAACCTGAACTATCCGCTGTAGTGGATGGGGGGTACCCCAAGTTGGGATTGGCGGATTATAAGGGTAAATAGGACCAGGCCATTATAACCAAGAACAAATCATGTACCACCCTCACTAGGGATCCAAGATGGGTGGATGTACTTCTGAACTTGCCAAACCAAGGCTTCTCCCTCGGTGCTTGTGGTATACAAATCCCTTCAAACTTCAATGCCATTCAACCAGTCGTCTAGCTGCTTTCACATGTCTGACCACTACCTAAATGTACACATGATTGTCTAATACCTATTCTTCCCCATGTACATATAGCAATCCCCGAAAAGAAAGTAAAGTGCTTCCAGGATGGTTTATAATATGATTTTTCCCGACCCATATCTTCCAGATTTCCAACTCCATCCCATCAGGATTCGCACGAAGGTGACCACCGTGGCATGGATGGAACCAATTTCCTCAGGGCTGAAAACATGTTGCGAACATGTCTGCCATGGATATTGCCCTCTGGGAATTAAACGTAGCTATTGAAAATGGCCATTCATAGCGGATTTTCCCATTAACAATTGTGATTTCCCATAGTTATGTTAGTTTACTAGAGGGTACATGGACATAGTTTTGACCCAAAGAACAAGGGATATCACTTCACATAGCATGATTTGACTACAAAAAACTTGTAAGGTTGCCTCCCCAAGGCACCCCCCAACAATAGAAAACCAATGTTGATCAAACAATGTGTCACGGACTTGGGCAGAGGCCAGTGATAACACAACGAACCGCAACCTGCCACAACTGTCCGAATGACCTAATTCCGTCATGTAGACGGACTGGGTCGAGAAGACCAACGCCCAAACATGTGGTTTCAAGCACACATCCTCCTGCTGCGTGCCCTTGCCGAAGTTGGGGGAACCATCCAGCAACTCAATACAATCAGACTCCTGCAGGTACAAGGGCTTGCGCTTGTTGATGAACTTGTCCAACTCTGACTGAAGGAATTGGAACTGGCCATGGTTCCTTTTTAATTTTTTGATCACCTCGCTGATGGTCCAATTGCCCTGAGCGGTGTGCTCAGTGTCTCTGGGAAATTCCGGGTGGAGCCCGGAGCCCAGCCAGGAGGAAACTAAGCTCTTCAGAGGTGGCTGATATCCCCAAGTGAAAAGCCTGGCTTGTTTCGGGGTTTACCTCGGGAGGGGCCAAGGCGTCCTTCTCAATCTACTGCTTGCACAGTCATGCTGGTGACATTCCAACTTGATTGTACTATCACCAATTACACCGGCCGAGACACACATCCAAGTGATCAGACTGACAATGCTCAACTGTTTCCCCCATTGAGCATCAGGATGTTCCGTTGCCATGTCTGTTTACTAGAAGACTGGACGGCAGCATTTCGCTGTATACTGTATATCTGTATATTTGGCATTTGCGTAAGGGTCGCCCCCACTCACTCATTATGACCTCAAGGTCTTTGCTTCAAACCCACTCTTTTGTTGATATACCTCAATAAGGATTGTACCTGGCATGAAGTTCCCAGCAAAACTGACCTGACATATCCCGCAAGCCAAAGCTTAATCTATCCTCTGGCAATTTAAGACAGCTATGGTATAGATGGCCCATATATAGATTATTCATGATTATTCAATTGCCTCTTAAACATGGTGATTTCAAATTGTGCAACTACGGGAGGGTTGCATCCTTCAGCATCATAGCAATCCTGCTCCAATACCCTTCTCTGATCATGATCGTTGTTCCCCACCTGCCAGGTGGGGGTTGTTAGATTTTATCAGAGCTGCCCGCGGCGTCCTCCTCCTCCTTCTTCTCCTCTCCGCCTCCTCCTCCTCCTCCTCGCCAGCTCCAGATCGCAGTGGGCACTGCCGGACTTCATCTGCCAGCTCCAGATCGCAGTAGGCACTGCGGGATGTGATCTGCCAGCTCCAGATCGCAGTGGGCACTGCTGGATGCGTCTGCCAGCTTCAGATCGCAGCTGCCCGACCCCAACTGCGAGCCCAGATCGCAGTGGGCGCTGCCGGACCCCAACCGTGAGCCACAGAGCCCAGTGGGCACTGCCGGACCTCAACCGTGAGCCCCAGATCCCCGTGGGCACTACCGGTCCTCAACCGCCAGATAGAATGCCAGAAAGAATGTCAAAAGATATGCCAGATGGAATGCCAGAAAGAATGTCAGAAGATATGCCAGATTGAATGTCAAAAAGAATGTCAGAAGATATGCCAGATAGAATGCCAGAAAGAATGTCAAAAGATATGCCAGATAGAATGCCAGAAAGAATGTCAAAAGATATGCCAGNCAAAAAGAATGTCAGAAGATATGCCAGATAGAATGCCAGAAAGAATGTCAAAAGATATGCCAGATAGAATGCCAGAAAGAATGTCAAAAGATATGCCAGATGGAATGCCAGAAAGAATGTCAGAAGATATGCCAGATTGAATGCCAGAAAGAATGTCAGAAGATATGCCAGATAGAATGCCAGAAAGAATGTCAAAAGATATGCCAGATTGAATGCCAGAAAGAATGTCAGAAGATATGCCAGATAGAATGTCAGAAAGAATGTCAGCAGATATGCCAGATAGAATGCCAGAAAGATTCCAGATAGAATGCCAGAAAGAATGTCAGAATATACGTCAGATAAAATGTCAGAAAGAATATCAAATAGAATGTCAGAGCATATGTCAGAGAGAATGTCAGATAGAATGCCAGGAGGAAGAGGACAACTCTGATGAAATCTAGAGACCGAAGGTCTCTAGATTTCATCAGAGTTGTCCTCTCCTCCTATTCCCTGCCAAAAAAACATGTCAGAAAGAATGTCAACATATGTATCACACTATATGCCAAATAAAATCTCATGGTGGGGATCACTCGAAGAAAGTAATTTTTGTGATGGACATAATCTTCTCCCATTCACGGCTGAACTACCTCTCTAGCCTATGGCTGAACCAAACTTGGTTCAAACGATTTCAAGAGACTTCTGACAATTACAGGAACATCCCAACAATTGACGGTAGAAACCATCGGTTGCAGAAAAGACAGCCCGTTTTTGTTTCAAAACATATGCCAAGAATGCATGAACTTAAATATGATTTAGAACTTTTCTCACCACCTGAGTTGGTTAAGCCTTTGCCTCACCGGCTTCCTTTCATCGGTTTACCCAGGCGTAAGCATTGTCCAAGCGTCCATAGGAACTGGTGCAGCACCTGCTCCATTAATTACCTCAGGTGAATGCTGGTCATGTGATGTTTTTGTGGATATAAAAAATTGTGGATTCTACCTGCAAGAAATGATTCTATGAGATTCAATGCGGGTTAACCAACAGAAATAAACATATTCAACAAGTAGAAATAAATATGAAACACCCTGTTTTCTTTGCACCGTATGTTGATGATATTTGGGTCTGCCTGAACATTGGCGGTAAATCCTCAATGGCAATGTTTATAGATCGGGAAATGGGAAATAGCCATCAAATTTGGTGGCAACATGTAGCAACCTATTTTCAAACAAACTCAACTGCAAATCACTGAGTCTGGCTGTGCAATAATTCACCGACCTGACTCAGATATAAGTAGGTCACTTGGGCATGCTTCTCCCCACTAAACATCATCCACAGTGGTGTCGTTGTGAGGTTGTTGTAGTCAGAATCAACACATTCATGATGGTAGATTTTATGCTATTCAGTACTGTCAAGGAGGCAATGGGAAAACACTATAGTCACAATTGTTCGAAGGAAAAACTGACGGACATCTCTAAATTAGATAAAAATGAATGTTACTTTATTGTAGCAATATCTATGCCGCTTTAAGACAGCACTGAGTCTGATATTGTTGTCCCTGGTTGGGTACGTCCCCTAGTTTCGTGGGTAAAGTTCGCATGATGTTCGCATGTTATTCCACTTCAATCTTAGCAACCTCGAGATGTAACCACTAATTTCTTGAAGCATAGAGGCTTCTGTCCTCACGCATCTTGGTATATTTGCAATCTACCCAGTGCAATGCGAGTAGGAGGTTGAAAGAAAAAAGTCACCATCTCAAAATCCGCAACAAAATATCAATTTTGGTTAGCTGGCTAAAATGTGGCAACACAACTGTAGATACTGGGTCCCGGAGTTGCTCAGAGGAAAACATATGACTGGTGGCCACACGCACTTCCACTGATAATGTTTATCTGTATTGTAGAATCACATGTTTCTGTGGGCCCTGTAGGTTGCTCCACTTGAATAAAACGAGCACATTGACCCTTGAAGGCCGGAAAAATGGAGCGGATTCTTGGTGGGTTTTTGTTTAACTTCGCTGCAGTTGTCCAGCTACATAGAACCCCAGATTTCTGAGCAACTGATCCTTCAAAACTATGTTTGGGTCTTGAGCAACTCAAGACTCATATATCTGTCGTCTGCCCAAACTGACAATTTTTGTAAGCAAAATGTCGCCCAAAGCTGCCACTCCAAAAACCATTCACCATTCTCCCAGAAATAGCCATCATGTACTGCTTCTGCCAGCATCCTGCTGCGGAAAAAACGTGCTCCTGCGACATCGTGCAATAGGGACAAAATGGCCAGAGGCTATTCCCCACCAAGCCGTTGGGTCGGGGCGGTGACTTCGAGACACCTCTGCGAACTTCGAACCAACACAGTTCCTCCATCTCTGTGTTGCTTCTGCCCTTATGGCGTTCACATGTCTCCGTCAATGGACATAGCAATGAAGCCTCGACATAACGGCGTTTTGCAGGCTGTCTGTCCACCTGCTGCGTGACACATTGCCTGCTGTACAACGCAGAACAAAAAATGAGCACGCCTTGCGCTCCCCGCCTCAATGTCGCCAACTGGACGAGGTCGACGGAGGGAATAACATGTGAGAGGCGGCGGCGCCGGCATTGCTAACCACTGCTATGAAACTTGAACTGACATATTCGGCACTACTCAATTCAGCATCGCAAGCCAGGGGCCGGACTCCGGCAGCGAACAGCTTCGATTCCACGAGATCGATTTTGGAAAAACGGAAAACCTGAGGAGACCATTCTATAAGCATTCTACTTGCAGGGTGCCTTTTGTATCCAATTTTTTTTAGTTATAATCTCATGGTTTTAAAGCGCAAGTAATCATGTCCCCATTGAATCCCCACGATATCCCCAATTTTCCAAGGTAAGTCATCATGTTTCACCCCTACCCTCTGGTAAACTCACATAACTTTGGAAAATCACCATTGTTAATAGGTAAATCAACTTTAAATGGTCTTTTTCGCGTGGTCGATGTCCACCTCCCCAAGATCTAGCTCGTCCCAGTCGAAGAAACACCTCCACAGGCCCTGTTGTTTCAGGAGCGTCGTCGAACCAATCCTCGTCGTCGAAGGGGTGGCCTCCCCCCATTTTCAATAGCCTATGTTAGTTGACCAGAGGGTATGTCATCATTAATCCCTATAAATCACCATAAAATCCCATGAAAATCCCATGAAATCACCATTTTCCTATGGTAAAAGTACCCCCAAGTTCACCCAAACAACGACAAATGCCGACACTTCCAGCCCCAGTGCGGCTTCGCAGGTCTCCATCTTCACCACCACTTCCTGACGACGAGTAAATGGGGACGATCTGTGGCATGACATTGGGATGTTTGGCAGTGCCCAATTTTCGATGCCGGAAAGTCCAATCCCACGAAAATAGTGGCAGTGATGAGATGTGATAAGTTTTAGTGGCGAATAGTGACTATATGCAAAAATAGTGGCCAGATGTTGCCCTTTTTCATTGCTATAGAAAGGCAAACCCATCTCCAAATCCCATAAACTACCCTCAATAACGGATCCAAAATGACTAGATATATTGTATATGTAGATGCAATACCAGGTTTCCTTTGGGTGGTGTGTAATATATTGGGGGGAAGAAATTATATGTTCTATATGTTTCACCCAAAGTCTCATACCCCGCAAAAACTGCATGATTAGTAACACTTCCCCAAACCGCGATCCAAAAGTAAGTTGATATACCATACTCGGAGAATATGGAATTGAAGAGAGAGAGGGAGGGAGGTATGACATGGCTGACACTTCAAACACAAGAAACAATTTGGACGTTTCACATTCTCTTGCAGGCAAAATTGCCAGGGTTTACCTCGACACATTGTAGTTGTAAAATGTTGTAAATATGTACAGAACAAGATTGTTATATAGCTATATAGCTAGAGAAGGAGGGATTCAGGGAGAGACAAAGGGTTCCTAAAGCACTAGTGCCCAAATCATGTGGTAAACAAGCAAACTATACCTTCAACAAACATGGGCGTTCAAACAGCACACATGGGGCATTAATCCACGGTTAAGATCAATTCCTTAGATGGTCTTAACAAAAATAACATATTCACCATCACCTGTTGCAGCAACCGGCAATACAGTTGTTTCTTTCCAGGTTGGCACCACGAGGCTCCATATCTGTGGCTAGAAATTCTTCCAAATTCAACTGCCAGTCAGTGAAGGTCTTCGGGTGCGCATTCTTGACGCTTAACCATGATTGCCAAATTGAACAGAAATGTCTAGTACAACAATGTCTATATAGTAAACGTTCAAGGCAGCATGATGCTTAATCACTATATAATGTCAGAATCCCAATACACAAGTATGTATGGTTGGACTGAGATTCCCTTGTGCTTTCAATCATTTCATTGCTGGTTTTCCACTCCCTCAATATTGTCTTAACAACATTACTCAACAATGACCATGAACAACAAATAAACATAACCAGTACAGAATTGCTGATAACCATTGATAACTAAGAATTGATGTTAACCATCCGCCACACATGGAAGATAAACACAAATTTGGGACCGTGCAACGGGGCTGTTTTTTATATTAGGTTGACAGGACTATCAACAAGTACTGATCGTAAACCCACTAAAAAAACATCCCCAGTAGGGGTTCATGACATAGGGTATACCTCTCTGACTGGGAAGATTTAAAAGGACCTACGCATGGATGGTTACTGTCACTGGATTGGTTTAAGGGAAAATCAAAACCGGAAACAATGGCTTTTACTATATACAGTATCAAATATAGGGGTTTCCTGTAAATTTTCCCATTAACCAATCCAATGATACTGGGATGGTTTGTTATTGGGCTTGCCACGCGAATGATGGTTCCATTACAAGGACCGCATCTCCAGGTTTGTCGCCTCCTGCAAGACTTTACTCTGCCTGCGCAGCGGGTGCTGGGGATGCAAGCAGCTAGCGGTTGGTAAAAGAAACTTGGGGGGTTTCGCCGGCAAAAATGAAAGGTATCATGTTCAAATGAGAGATGAAATATGCAGGTATATGTGTATATAATATACATGTAGATACATAATATATATATATATATATGTATGATCATAGTATACGTATCCAATATAATAGCATATAATAGCATACAGCTCTCTGATTGTGGGACATATAAAGGCCAAACATGATTGGGATAGACTGCCATATCATTCATGGAATTGCACCATCATCATCCATCATGTATACATATATATATATATCAAACCGGGATTGGTATTCATGTCCACCTGTCTATCTATCTATCCATGTGAGGCCCCCGGTCAATACGTAAGTTGTTGAAGAATTAGCTACAGTAAGCATCAATCAGTAGGATTGGTGGTGTACATCTGCAGTTGGATGGGTTTATAAACCAACTTCGAAAGCAAGGGGACCACTTTGAAAGGCCAGGTGCTACAGCCACCCATCTAGGTTTAGAGGTCCAGCACCAACAAAGCCAGTGGGATTTCCATGGAAACCTCCCGAAACAACCGAGACCTCCTGTTTTTTTCAGGACATGGCTCACAATGGTTGGCATTCAATTCGTGTGCTTTGCAAACTACTGAAGAGTACCCAAAACAACACATACCCTCCGACAACCTAACATAGCTATGAACAATGATGAAAAATCACCATGTTTAACAGGTAAATAATCTACAACTTGGCAATGGCTTCCGTAGCACACTGTTGAACATGACCAAAGAGTAAAACCGCCTAAAACATCAAACAAAGTGCACCAGTCAGGTCTCCCGTCTAGTCTCCAGCCTGACAATCTCCACAGGCACATCCTTGCAAGGCACGGGGATATAACAGGGGCATCAGCACCAAGAAATGTGAATTTCAACGGATTATTTAATATGTCTAAACACTGAGGATGTTGTACTTGAGAACAGTATAGGGATGAAACAAAAGAGGAAACATATACATGCAATGAAAATAGAAATCGAGGATTTGGTGACAGAAAGAACATATTCCAACCAACAGGATTTCATATTCTAGACGACCACATGACCACTGTTCGCTGCTGAATAAACCCCAGGAATCGAGGACTTCTTCCAAAAAGAGTCGGAAAACTGAGACCTCACATTTGGCAAGGTAGAATCATGTCAACAACCATTCCTTTGTTGGTCAAATCCATATCTTTATTGGTTCCTGTGCAGACATTGGGGATGTACCTCCCATTTTGGTACCCAAAGAGCCTAATGTATTGAACACATTGGGGTGAAACAAGGTCTCTTGCGTACCATTGACCAGCACCCCAACAGCGTTGAGCATGGCCGCAGAGGCCATGGTTGCGGCGCCTTTCGCTGTTCCGTTGAGAATGGCTGGGAGGCACACCAGCCCATATCCTTCAAGTTCAGCCGGGCTCAGGCAAGGGCCAAACGCAGCAATGCAGATCTCAGGGCAGCTCTGCGGGCTGATATAGTCATATGCTGAGATCGACTCCGAAAAACAAGTGGAGCAAGACATGCAAGGCCGAGCCAGCTTCCTTCGCCACATTGTCAGTAAGATTCTTGTTGGCCTCCGCGCTGCCTACTACCTTAACCAACTGGGCAATGTTGCGTGCGACCAGGTTGCACCCCGCTGAGATATCACTCCTTTTGCGAGAAAGCCTTCACAATGGTATAGAGACCAAACGCCACCTAGTGGTCTATTCGTTCCCTGCTGAAAAAATGTGACTCCAATCTCTTGCCCAAAAAAGCAATGCATATTTTTGTAGGACTCAATCCATCGACTTTTGTGCGTAAATCCACTTTCTGATACTTGAGCATGCTTGAACTCCCTCATTTTCACGAGTAAAGCCACTGTGCCTGGCCTCTCAGCAAAATGCCAGACCTCATCACACTTCCAAAATCAAAATAATCATTTTTTGGAATGATCGCCCTCACTCCGGCAATCAAACGTGGCAATCGAAAATCATTATTTATAGATGGTTGTCCCAGCTATAAACCTCTATTTAGTTCGGGGATTTCCCAGCCAGCCACCTTTGAATACCGAAGGGAAACACATCATATGCTTGCATATGTTTGTCACCATAAAATCAGCACAATGATCATCTCTGATAGGGTCATTGTGGGGTTGCTGGTCACTGTGCCATCCAGCATAACCGTGCCTTAACCATCTGCCCCGGCGTCATGCTGAAGCTGCCGCGACCAATGACTTCCATGGACCCCTGGCCATGGCAAGCGCTGCATATTACTTGGGAAACCTGGGGAATATTTAAGACAAGGTGGTGCATACCTTTGACGTTTCTTCCTTGATGCTTCAAGACTCTAAGAATGTGGACAAACATGAACAAACCACACCAACCCAAACCAGCACATCCTCCAATAATCAAACCGAACATAACACGGCCAATCTTAGCCCCCATCAGAATGGCAAAAGATTAAGATGTACTACACTGCACATCCAACTCGTGCCAATGGTTCTGTGTCCAAATCTCAGGCTCCCAAAACCAGGCAAAGTTAGGGTAGCCAAGTCTGTCCCTACATTTGGGGAAAAAAACGTAGAACCCACAGCATTTGGATATTGTTGGCCGCTCTGATAGTAAAATTTGGTAGACATGGGTATAATTGATGAAACATTGCATTTAAATGTACCACATTGCAGGCACAAACAAACAAAAAACATCAACCACATAACATCGAATACTTTACTGTGTTTTTTTTCAACAAGTTAGCATATTTAAAGCGCGTATAGTTGTGCATAACATGCATTATACAATACATGTATACATGTTTGTGTATGCGTGTGGGTATGCGCATGTGTGTGTGTGTGCGTGTGTGTATGCGTGTGTGTATGCGTGTGTGTATGCGTGTGTGTGTGTGTGTGTGGGTGTGTGTGTGTGTGTGGGTGTGTGTGTGTGTTTTCTTCCCATGACCAAATGATTAAGGTACTAAACTATTCAGGCCAACATGTCCCCGTCATCGCTGTGCCTCATAGTTGTCGGGGTCTGTCACGTACACAGACCTCACGGTCAGGGCTGGGGGCTGGGACAACATTGGTACTGTCCCGGGTGGTTCAGCTGTCAGTTACTCGGTGTGCCTTATTGGACTGTGTCCTGAAGCTCGGGCGATACGGGGCCTGTCTCGCCATGTCTCGCCCTGTCGACTTCGAGGTTCAGCGACGCTTTGAACGTCATCAACTTCATCAGCATTGGTCAATTACCATCCCGGCAGCATCTGCCATGGACTGTGGAGCAGGTCGTCTTGGGGCCGGTCTTTGCGTCACCTTGGACCAAGGCCATGAAGTAGACGATGCAGTCGAAATACCACTCACATATCCAAGTAGAATAGAAGTAGACGATGCAGTCGAAATACCACATATCCAAGTAGAATAATACACCATGGCAGCAGTTGTGACCCGCTTGTCCAGTTGGCAACGGGAGATCGCCGTTGGTTCAGTTCATGGATGTTCTCTGAGGTGGATTGGCCTGACTGGAGCGGAGTCCCCAAATATGCCCAAACTGAAGTTTAAGCACCAGCCATGAGTCTACATTCAAGAAGACTGCCACAAATAGCGACAATATCGACAATGATCAATATTTAAAAGGCGTGAAGCAAACATGAATACTATAAATACCATTATATACCAACAACTCTAATAACAACCAGACAATTCACGATCCTGATCATTCACAATGATCGTAGCAGTCTCAAGCCCCTACTTGCCATGATCCAAATCAATCAATGCCCCATGTTTTTGCTGGTTCTATACCCGATGTCCCGGCCTCTTGGTGGTTCAAATCAACGATGTCCCGTTCAGACAAAAATGGGCCGGTCTGCTATACCATTTATCGTCACCTGCTATGTTGGCCGTAAACAAAGCGTGGTTTACATACACCTCTATGGTCGGCCAACCAGGACAAGGTGATGCTCCCCTAGTTGCGTTGGTTCATACCTAGGTTGGCTATAGTTTATGGTAGATATATCAGCAAAGTTAACGAGTTTTCCACACCAGCGAAAAGAACTGCAGGGGCACCACCCTGTAGTTCACTGCTTGGTTTTTGTGGGTTATAATGGTGAATGAGATCCCACTATAAAACCTTCAATCCAGATCAAGGCATCTTATAGTAGTTGTTCTCCACAATATATCCCCATGTTTTCTGGGAAAGTTACTGAACCTATCAAGGTCCAACAAAATCAAGGTTCTCCTCGAACACCACGTTGGTGCCTCAAAAAGTTAGCGCGAAGTTGGTGCAAATAACTCCAACAATTATTAATTATGGTTTATGATACCCTCTGGTAATCAAACATGGCAATGCAAAAAATCCACCATTTATAGATGATGTTCCCATTAGAATCTCCATTTATAGGGGATTTCCAAGTGCCACGTTTAATTACCGGATGGTTCATATATCTATAGTTTTGTGGCCTTATTGATCACTGGAGGCACCACCGTGCAATCACAAACCCATGGAATATCCCATGATACTCCATTGTACTCCTATGATATTCCACTAGTATCCCATAACCATTATATAACCTGTAGGATTGATATCCCATAATAATAAACATGAATGTCCCATAATCATTTACCTATTCCATTACCATCCCATCCCTCATTCACTATGGAGACAAACTCCCATAAATATCCCTGCCAACATTTGCCTATGGTCCGAAGGAAACGAAATACCTGGGCAAATTACAATAATTCACTACCCTCTGGTAAATTAACATAGCTATTGAAAATGGCCATAGGAATAGTGGATTTTCCTATTAAAACATGGTTATTTTTCGTAGCAAACCTTTAGTTTACCAGTTTACCAGAGGGTATTGGGTTTCCCGTAAACATCCCCATTGGGGGGTACATCCACCACACAAATCAAATAGAAGTTGAATTTGATGAATATCTATCTTAGTGGTTCGTAATATATCCCATCATTCATGGTGGTAACCTCTAGATCTGGGTAAACCAATAGTTAGTTCACAGATCCATAGCTAATAACCATTAAAAAAGGGGTTTTCCATTACCAGAGGGTAAATTCATTCAATGGATTGGTGAATGGGAAAATTTACAGGAAAGCCCGATCTATTTCATGGGAGAATCCATGGTTTCCTGTAGATTTTCCCTTGAACCAATCCAATCGTGGATTTTCCTATTTAAAAACGTTGACTGTCCAAAGTTAAATGGCCTAAAAAATTGCCTTTTTAATTAGTTATGTTAGTTTACCAAAGGGTAACCTCTAGATCTGGGTAAACCAATAGTTAATTCACATATCCATAGTTAGTAACTTAATAACCATTAAAAATGGGATTTTCCATTACCAGAGGGTAATATCCTATCATCGTCCAGGCACTGCAGTAAACTGTTCTGCGACAGAGTGCTCTTCAAGTCCTGGCGTGAAAAGGCCCGAGGTTCGGGGAGCGGCTCGGTCAAGGCCGCGTGACCTTTTTGGACTGAAAAGAGATGGAATTTGAAGAATGACTTGGGGAAAAAAATAGAAAACTATAGGAAAATAGGGATTTTAGATGAACTTGCCTAACTATGAAGAATGAGGTAGAAATAGAATCAACAAAAATAAGAAGTTTAGCCCTGAATTTGACCAACGAAAAGAATGGACATATCATGGACATGACAGGAGTAGGATTACTATCAGAAATGAAGATTCAACAAATGAAACCATGAAAGGATTGAATGGAATTGACTTGAATCTTCAACTTGATTTTTTTTTGGGTGTGTCTCAAAAATATCTTTAGACATCTTTAGACACACATTGCCCTGCGGGAAAGTAACTGATAGATCTGGAAGAACCATTGGGAATCAATTTCCTGAAGAAACCAATGGACTCAATAATATATGTTAACTCACCCTGCAGAATTTCAACCTGGCAGCGGAAAATCAACTATTTACACCATGAATAATATAGACAAAAACTTGTTGAGATTATCACTACGCATTTTCCTGTTGAAAGTCATTCGCCATGTTAAACTACCACAAGGCAAAATGCACAAAAAATCAACAAAATCAGCTTTCCACTTGCATTGCAATGATGTCATTTGGCACCTTCGGCCGCAGGACTACATAGCTGCCAGTGATCATACCAATCCTCGGCAGCTGGGCCGCTGTGGTAGATAAGTCAAGCCTTCAAGTGTCGTGCACCATCTTTCTGGCAAACATAGGGGTAGTTTTATTGTGGTGCATGTTCCCATTATGTTACATGGGACATATATGATGGCTCGATGCAAATGATAGCCTGAGTTGGATTTCCAGAAACAAGCTGTTACCCCAATCGATATCTCTGGATGATGTTTTTTCACAATTTACGAACCTGAAAATGACGCACTTTAGGGTGGTTGCCCTTGCTCACCGTCATTTGCTGTGAACGGTTGAAACCTACCAGTCGAAGATGTTTCTTAAACCGCATGATACTCATGTTGATGGTTATCACTCCATACTCCATTCTTAGGGGAAACTGGGAAACTGGCCAGAAAAAAAAAAAAAAAACAAGGTCTTCAACACTAACCAGCCATTGATCATTGCAAGGCATACAATAAATAACAAACTGTTTGGATGGACCAGATCGTTGGAACCCTGGGGCCCTTCCCCCATAAGGCCGTATGGTCAAAATTAGTTCGTTCGTTTTTTTTTTTCAGAGAGACATTCCACAAAACGGCGATCAATACCTGGATTATACAATGAAACAAATACATCCATATCTATATGATAAACAGATAGAAATTACATAATCCAATACCTGGATCATTTGCTTTTCATGATCACATCCCATGACCTGGATCATCCAACAGCAGTACCTGATGGTCAAATCCCTCTCTTTGATGCGGGAAAATCCCGGTGCTTGACGTAAGCCACAACTTAAACATGGATTTCCCATGACTTTCATTGACTTTCCCCACCCTTTCCACTGATTTCCCCAGAATTTCCAATGATTTCCCCATGGCTTTTTCCCATTCAAACACCCACCCCCCCGAAACGCCCAAAACGCCCCACATTCCCGCCACCCGCAACGAGTTTCTGCGTGTGATCCCCGATCCGCGCCACGGCGATGGGCTTCACCGCCAGTTCCGAGGAGAGACTTTGCCTCGGACGTTTGGGATGACCGTTGAAGGAGTTGACCTGCAAACAGTGGAGTGATGGTTGATCTATGGTTGATGGAAAAAACACAGCGGTGGATTTAATGATTGATGGTTGATTTAATGGTTGATGTGATGGTTGATTTAATGGTTGGTGTGTTGTTGATATATGGGAAACATCTACGGTAAAGGTAAATATGTTTGGAGGCAATATCATCAATAAATCAGTCAACTAGTGACACCTAACCTTAGCGAAATTGGTAGGTTCTATGGTGGATATGGATCTATCGTTGGATAGGGAAAACCCAACCTACAAACATAACTGGAGCCCCAACTTGCGCGTCGATTATGAAATCCTGGGGTTGTTTGGTGTCATTATCGGGGTAGCACAGAACTCGCAACCATGGAAAATGACGAAACATGGAGTCATGGATGCCATAACTGGCCACATTTTTCCACAAAACAAGAGCCACTTGCTATGAAGGTGCTGCAAACCAACCCCCCAGTTGGAGTTTACACAGTGAACCATTGGGTCGATCATCTTGGAGGTTTTTCCATTTGGAGGTTTTCAAAAATGGAGGTGTTTACCAAATCATACCAAATCAGACCATTTTCCTATTGAAAGCCACGGTTTTGAGGTATCCCCATAGGAAACCATCATTTGAGGTTTTCAATGGCAAGGCATGCAGAAAATACCCTCTGGTAATCTAACATAGTTATGGAAAATTACCATTTTTATTGGGAAAATCAACTATAATTGGCCACTTTCAATAGCTATGTTAAATTTCCAGAGGGTACCCTGAGGTTCAAACTGCACCACGGCGAACTGGACTTGGGGCCTGGTCGGTTGTTTGGAACTCAGACGGCGAGCCGTCTCGCTCGGCTAGGATACCTAAGCCGTTACCCTCCAGTAAATATGGAATTTCAAGGGGGTTCGCCAGAAATATACTTCCATGATAAAATATCCCATCTATACCTTTGTTTAATGGAAAGTAGTTCGCTTTAGACCCTAGATATGCAAAGTAAAAAGGACATATCTAGGTATTATTCTTGGGACATATTATTTAGGTAAATATGAGAGGGATATCCAAATCATATCGTATTAAGGTTTCTGTTTTTTTTGTAAAGTACTTTTTGATGTTCTTCTCGATTGGGATCTTGTACTATTCTACTCTTTTGGTACTTTAACATAGCTATGGGAAATTACATGAAATTACATGAAATTACAAGATTGCCCATGGCCATATTTGATTACCGCAGGGGACATGACAGCAGCATGGAATGGCCCCATGGCCCTGGCCCTTGCCGCGCCTCCCTTGCCCCATGGCTTTCACTGGATGAAAGTTCCGCAGCTGCGCGTCAGACTCCACCGTGGCCTCGCTCCAGCGTGGAGATGATCGGAATACCATGGGTATCTTATGGCTGTGATAGTGTTGTTATGTTATATACATAATGTTATTATAGTATCATATTATCATATAGTTATTTACCCCCTATTTCAAACAGGTTGATAACCCCCTATTTCATGACCAATCAGCACAGGTTTTAGTCACGGCTCGTGTGAAAACGAGCAGAATGCCCTGGTTCCTCGCCAATGTCTGATCATGTCGTGTTGGTTCTTTCATTCGCATATCTGGTTGAAAAATCCAACATGTTGTGATTGTGCGTCAAATCCATGATTTCCGTTGAAAACTACTGACACGAGAGTACATTCCCAGGTTTTGATCCGTTTTACCTTACCTCCATGTAAAATATCATATACCTCCCAGCTGATAAAAATCCATTGGAATTGGGGTACTTCATTTCAAAGGAACCCAAGCCGCATTTAACAGAGCGAACACCAGCTCTGTCGACAGGATATATATACCTTCTCTCTCTCTGCCTATGAGAATGTACGTCTTCTGAATAACTTGCCCATTCAAAATCCCATCATCTATATAAGTCCCAACATGAGGCAAAACAATAGAACACTCCATTGTGAAATGTCCTGTCCGTTAATTTGCCAGCTGGGTTTGTATGAAAAAAACACATCTATATATTGGTTTATCACCATGTTTACTATATTTTTTTTGTGGCACACCCCCATTTTCAGCTGCGCCCAAAGATGATATTCATTAGAGGATATGTGATTTACGTTAAGTTATAATCCTGGTCTTCCATACAAGTACAATCTCAGCACTATTTCAAAATGCATTTCAGGCACCTAAATACTTGAGTGGAGGTACTGTGCAATATAGAGCCATACTTCAGCCCTTCCTTAGACTTAGCCCTTACATAGACCTTCTAAATGACCTTCTATCAAATGGTAGGCACCTCCAATTTATTTGGCTGAGATGGCCATTGACTATTTTGAGGTAAAACCAACGACAGTGACGCCAAAAAGCCACTGGTCCCTTTGTCCCCGCGGTCGCCTTGCTTCCCTGGCACGAGAGCGGTAGCTTGGATGGTCCCCAAATTTGGTGGTTAAGCGTTAACCACGCCATTTGTGTGGTTTATCGGGTTTCATAAAATGGGTGCGCTAGTGGGTTTGGTCATTGCTGTCAAATATTTACTAATTTCATCGAGTGTTATCCATGTTTTCCCCACCTGCCTGGTGAGGGTCTCTAGATTTGAACAAAGGTGCAACTCCTTCCTTGCTTCCTTGCCTCCTTCCTTCCTTCCTTCCTTCCTTCCTTCTTTTCCTTCCCTCATTCCGTCACCTTCGCCTTCTTCCCTCTGCTCCACCTCCTCCTCCGCCTTCTGCTTTTGCCAGCCCGAACCCCATATCGCCAGCCAGATGCTGCGGAGGGCGCCTGGACCCGAACACATGACAGAGAGAATGTCGGATACAATTGATACAATGCCAGACAGATTGCCAGATCATATCTCAGATAGAATGCCAGAATCAATGTCCGCTAGACTGTCAAAAAATACATAAACATAATATACATATATATATATATATATGCATATATATGTCATATATACACGTCCAGATGATATGTCAGAATTATGTCAGAATAGTGTGTCAGGGTTGGAGTCACTCGATCTAAGGTAATTGTTGAGAAGTAATCGGTAACGTACTTCTTACTTTCTTCCAGTAAGACCATGTGGTTTGTTCTTTAAGTCCCCTTCTGTTTCTTTCTTTGTTGGAGTACCCGCAATCATGGCATGCTCTTGGGACAAGGGTCAGCTGAAAGTGAGAGCAACTGAGTCAGTTGCTCATCCTCGATGCGGTCCTTCAAGGCGAAGTTCTCCCCAGGCCAGGTTCTCTCCATGCTCCGGGGCCAAATTCAGGTTCTCCTCCAGGGGGTTCTCCCGATGGTCCCCCCACAATCCATGGCGAATCCATGGGATCGGGTGCCCAGTATAGAACTTTTTGTATTCCTTGCTGGTGAAGAGCCGCACCAAAATCACAAGCCTCTTCTCGAATGGGCACTAGGCTGCCAGCCCTGGGACCGCCCATCCAAACAACTGACGAGTAATCATGCTCCATCAAAATTGAGAGTATGACATGCTCTGCGTAAGAATTCGCCTAGTAACCTACCCAACCATGGGTTTACCCATTAAATTTTAACATGAGACTGTGAGAAGTGAAGGTATCTACTTCTGAATTCCTCTTTGAAAACCCTGAAAGGTACTATGCAGAGTGAATCTCTGAGTTTTCAGCTGTCTTATGATAAACCATCTAACTATAGAAATGTTAAGTCTATTGATATCTAAAATTGGTACCTATTATTTCAATGGGAATTTCAGGACCCTAGACATCATTAGACATCCTAAAATGAAGGTGCTATACCATGTAAAGCCAGATTTGGGGCGGCATATCCCCTTACATAGGCCTTAAATTACTTTGCTTCGAGTGATCCCCACCATGATACTTTCTTTGGAATATAGTGTGATACAGATTTTGACATTCTTTTTCTGGCAAAACTTTATGGCAGGGAAGAGGAGGAGAGGACAACTCTGATGAAATCTAGAGACCTTCGGTCTCTAGATTTCTTAAGAGTTGTCCTCTCCTCCTCTTCCTCTTGGCATTCTAATTGATATTCTATCTGACATTCTTTCTGGCATTCTATCTGGCATTCTATCTGGCACTCTATCTGGCACTCTATCTGGCACTCTATCTGGCACTCTATCTGGCATTCTATCTGGCATTCTTTCTGGCATTCTATCTGGCATTCTATCTGTCATTCTTTTTGGCATTCTATCTGGCATTCTTTCTGGCATGTATTCTGACATTCTTTCTGGCATTCTGTCTGACATTCTTTCTGGCATTCTTTCTGGCATTCTACCTGGCATTCTTTCTGGCATGTATTCTGACATTCTTTCTGGCATTCTATCTGACATTCTTTCTGGCATTCTTTCTGGCATATATTCTGACATTCTTTCTGGCATTCTATCTGACATTCTTTCTGGCATTCTTTCTGGCATTCTATCTGACATTCTATCTGACATTCTTTCTGGCATTCTATCTGGCATTGTATCTGGCATTCTATCTGGCACTCTATCTGGCACTCTATCTGGCACTCTATCTGGCACTCTATCTGGCACTCTATCTGGCATTCTGTCTGGCATTCTTTCTGGCATTCTATCTGGCATTCTATCTGGCACTCTTTCTGGCACTCTATCTGGCACTCTATCTGGCACTCTATCTGGCATTCTATCTGGCATTCTTTCTGGCATTCTATCTGGCATTCTAGCTGGCATTCTTTCTGGCATTCTATCTGGCATTCTTTCTGGCATTCTATCTGGCATTCTTTCTGGCATTCTATCTGGCATTCTTTCTGGCATTCTATCTGGCATTCTATCTGAGATTCTATCTGACATTCTTTCTGGCATTCTATCTGGTCATCTTTCTGGCATTCTTTCTGGCATTCTATCTGGCATTCTATCTGGCATTCTTTCTGGCATTCTATCTGGCATTCTATCTGACATTCTATCTGGCATTCTATCTGGCATTCTTTCTGGCATTCTATCTGGCATTCTATCTGACATTCTATCTGGCATTCTATCTGGCATTCTATCTGACATTCCCCACTGGGATCTGGAGATTTGGAGCTCGCGGTTGAGGTCCGGCAGTGCCCACTGAGATCTGGAGCTGGCAGATGAGGTCCGGCAGTGCCTGCTGCTATCTGGAGCTGGCGAGGAGGAGGGGGGAGGAGGTTGTCCCCCCCCCCGCCCCCCCGCCCCGCCCCGCGCAGCTGTGATAAAATCTAGTAACCCTCACCTGGCAGGTGGGGAAATATGGTAGGTACCTCCAATAAATCGGTACCTGGTGCCTGAAATGGCCATTGACTATTTTGGTACCTTCTATTGATATCACATATGATGTTGGTGATATTCCCATGATATCCCCATTACGGTAGCATTTCATAGATTGTAGTATTAGTGTACACTGAATAGTATTGATTGTCAATGATGATACCCAATGTTAACCATATATAAGGCCTACGAACCAATATTTCCCTGAAATGGCTCTCTAGGCTTTTTGGAGCTAGGCTTTTTCAAAACAAACATTGCACCCAAACCACGTGGGAAAAAGATGAGCTTTGAGTTATCTGTTTTGTACATCTATTCTTGGATGATCATGGTGCATACCTAGTTGATATGTAGGTGTTATGTTTCTTTCGATGTTTCATACCTCCATTGGAAGTAGCAATTTCTGAGTTTCCTCACTATACGAGCTGTTTTGCCTACCTTGTTGCTTCGACGAAGTAGGGGTTTATCAACCTACCCGGTCTCTTGGAAGTACAATGGCCCATCATGGGAAACCCGGTCAAGCAGAATATATAAACCAATGACATTTCAGGTTGTGAACACTGCTTGGCTGGTTGGTGGGTTGTAACGTTGTAACCCATCAAAAAATACCCAAACACAAAGATATTATAACCAACAAAAAGCAAGCCCGTGAACTCAACTCAGGTAGCTAGGTTACAACCCATTCCATATGTGTATAATTGTGCATGTGTACTTTTATACATATCTTTATATAATATATATATATATACCAAGCAGCATATTCACCACCCCCGGTAATTTAACATAGCTATGGAAAACGGCCCATTCGTAGAATCCTATAAATATGATGATTTTCCTGTTAAATTACCAGAAAGTATGAGTAACTAGGGCCGCTTTAGTTGGTTGAACTTCCCAGTTCCCAAGACATGCAGTGGCTGACACGTCTGATTCGAGCCCTGGGCCGTGAACGCTTCAAGATGCTCATCGGCTGGACAATGACCAATAGAATGATAGGTGCAAGAAATCACATAATGTTTGTGAAGCAATTTCAGAAACATCCTAAAATTTGCTGGTTTATACCATCCATTTCTAATAAGGTTGGGGATGGTTTACTATTGTTTTACCAACATTAATCTAACATTGCGATGGAAACTTGCTATTAAAAACAAAACAAACTACAAATGGCATCAGATGGCCGTGTTTCGATTGCAAGCTGTTTATCTACAATGGAAACTTAAAAGCACACACACTTACAAGTTGGTTTATCAACACCATTAAGTATAGTCGTCAACCCCATCAAGCCTTAGTCAGTTTAGCTATCTAGGAGGCCTCACCTTGTAATTGTTGCGGGGTTGACCCTTGCGAGGGTTCCCTTAGATTTACTTGTTGCCTTTACTTTTCCATCCAAATGCACAAAAAACCAGCTACTTTGGGGTACGTCCGAGTTTCTGATATAATGATTGATAACCCGCACATGCCCCATAGATAACTGTGAGAAATGGGTCACAACCTTCTTACTAAGCAGTTATACATTAGAAGGTGGGGCCCCACGGATAGAAGTTGGTAGTCTAACTAGTTGCAAATGCCATGTAGTTTTGAACCAAATTGGCCCCACCTTGTAAGTTCAGCCTTAAAATTAGGATCGCTGAAATGCAAGGAGCAAGTCCACAACACTGGCAATGACTCACCAGTTTCATGATGGTGTTCTTGGTCCTACATCCACAAATAATATCAAATCCCAATTGAAAGCACTACGCTAAGTGCCTCATGTTCTTGTTACAGTACAAGGAAACAACATCCCAATGTCTGATTAGCTATACCACCCTTTGTTGCAAGCTAGAGTCTCTATGGTTTGTTATTCAAATCCTGTCACATCAAATTTATTGTTGCTTGCACCCCCCAAAAAATCCACTAATCTGGCTGAAATATTAATTATAACTATAATTCACTAACTAATCTGGCCGTTTGGGGACGATTCCCCAGTATTCCCCCAAGTCCCATTCCAGTGACCAGCCCGACTGGTCCCCCCGCATCGCTGCCCGACGTTGCACCCGTGACTCTCGTGCGTACTGGGCAGCCGGGATGCTGGTCTGGGTGACCCTTCAAGTCGGGTTTTAACACCAAATCCTGAAAAAATGACGAAGGAAGTTACCCTCTGGTAAACTAACATAGCCATGGAAAATGACCATAGTCATCATATTTAGTGGGAAATTCAACTATAAATGGCAATTTTCAATAGCTATGTTAAATTGCCAAAGGGTAATTGAACAGGAACAAATAACATTTGAATACCTTTGAAGGGTAGACACAGCAAAAAACCAGTCATAGAAATGGTGCCAACATGTCAGCTTCATCAGTTCTGATGATGTTTCCAATGTGGGTTGTGTCAACTACCTCATGGAATGGACAATTCCACGATTTGTAGATCATGTTTTCCATTTAACCTTTCATTCATATGGGATTTTCATGGGATTTTCCAGCTAGCCACGTTTCATTCCCAGAGGAAATCCACCGATTTCGCTCTGCAACAACTTCACCGTGGCCCTGAGTCTCCCGGGCCATCCCCGCTTCTACGACCTCAGCTGCCGGCGGTGACGACGCGTAGTTTTTTTCGGCTTGATACCAAACAGACCAAGTAAACAAGCTGGTGAATCACTTGTTCCATCAACATGTTTCAAATTCACACCATTTCTACTTGCTCTTCACCAAAGTGTATCCATCATGCATTTGGATAATTACATCACAGATTCTTGTGGTGAAACTCCAAAGTTTTGTACAAGGCAAGGCCCCAAAATGATGGCGCAGTTGGTTTATAACGAGGCCAACTATGGTTTATGGTAGATATATCACTAGTAAATGGGTCTATGAACGAACAAACACAACTGGCAGACTGGGGGCCTCACCTTGCAGTTTGTTGTCTTCTCCTATTTTTGTTGCTTGACTTGTCGTATTCTCGCGAGTTCAATCCCGGTTTTCCAACCATTCATTGGTTTGTCTGAAAATACGGTACCCAGGGGGTAGGCTAACATGGATGTGGATAAGCCATCTTTTCCTTCGGACATTATGATCTAGGCTCTAGACATGGTGGGTTTTCCTGGGTTTTCCACATCTATGATCAGTCTATTCCAATTAGGGGCTGATTTCATACAGCCGGGCTTGGCCGCAGTGTCTTCTGAGGTCCATGCAGATGACAACTTCTCTCTGTCTGCAGGCAGTCCTCTCTCTACCTTTGACGCATTTGGCCACAGTGCAGGTCGCTGTGCATTGAAAGATGGCATGACGATAGGGTTTCATGATGCTTCATGGCCAAGATTGGGTGCCTTCTTGTGTTGAAAGTTAATTTTAAAGAACAATAGTATATACATGGTATAATCATACATACATATACATATATATATATATATATGTATATATATATGTGTATACAAAAGTGTTTTTCGATGTGCATCGCATCATTATAGATATACAAGAGTGGTTGACATATTGAGTCGTTTATCTTGTATATCCCAATCATGTTTCAAATCTTCATATTCTCAGTGTATATGTTCAAAGAGTTGCAGTGTCGCAAAAATGCATATCGATTTCAGGGACCATTT
Organism: Symbiodinium sp. clade C Y103; assembly: GCA_003297045.1. NCBI lineage: Eukaryota > Dinophyceae > Suessiales > Symbiodiniaceae > Cladocopium > Cladocopium sp. clade C. Next base: position 718,923 of record BGPT01000017.1, read on the forward strand.
AAGAAAAACTGCGCGTTGCAACCAAAACAATAGAACCTGCGTGACTTAATCCCCCGAAAGTAGTTATCTCATATTGTTGATTGCAATTAATGAAGTCGATAGATATATTATGTAATAACTGCAAACAAGAGTGATATAGTGATGTAAGGCACTGGCCCCTCAAAAGTAATAATGTGCCAGCAGTGATAATTCATAATGGCAATATATGGCAATTAATATGAAAGGCACTGCTGCAAACAAAACTGGCCCTTCAAGTCTCCAATTGAGAGGCTGACACTGCCCCGCAGGAGTTTGGAGCGCCACAGCCAGGCACTGGGCTTGGTTTCTGTTCACCAGCATGCAATCCATGCTGTCCGGCTGCGCCTCCACGCATTCATTGAACTTCTGGGTCAACAGTGACATCAGGTCTCCGAAGATGTATCCCAGCACATGCTTGGTCAGCCATGCCTTGGCATCATGGAACCAAGACAAGGCGGGATCCATCGCGAAGTCACCAACCAGCAACTTGCCAATTGACACTTGGAGGGTTGCCAGGCATGTCCGGAGATCTCCAAGGTCGGCCTCATCAGGGACTTCGATGCTTCGTTCGTCATCGTTCTCCCCATTCAAATGCCATTTCAGGAAATCCTGGAGTTTTATAATCCCCATTCTCCAGTTCTAAGTCGGTTTAACATCCCAACTATAGATATTTCACCCCCATAAGCCCCAATGTTATGGGACTTACAAACCAACCAAGATAACGTTTTGGGGCACCCTGCATTGCCTGTCCCGGCCCTGAAAACCAAGGCACGACTTTCTTAAAGCCCGGCAGATCCTCCGCCACAGCAGCTTCCAAGACCTGAATTCAGAGGTGGTGCCCCAGCATAAGTGGGTTAAGTAGAGTTTATTAAAGTATACATACATTGTATCTAAGGCTATAATAATGGTGGTGACAAGCCAACAAACACCTGAACAAAGCGGTCTATGGATGTTCATGGTGAATTCTTTGGTTTAGGAGATATCGATTTAGTTAATGAATGGGCTTTATAAACAAAAAAAAGTATACTGGGGAGTACTGGGCGGCTTAAATTGAATGTTTGCAAATGTTTATGGTTCAAAAAACAAAATCAAAGTATAGCTATGGGATTATAAAGAAATGTGCCAAGGTTAGCTCAAGGTCAACCAGGTTAGCCCAGACTATTCTTGCGGGTTCCTGCCAACGGCTTCTCTCCCCTGTGCAATTAGGTTGTATCATCCAGAATATTAATGATCTTTGATCATGTTGGGTAAACTCCACATCCGAGCGCCCAGACGATCTTCGTGTTCTGATGATCCTCGTCGTCTGCTTCCAGACCTAACCTCAAGCCGTGCGCCCAGATGATGGCGCCTGATCTTTCTTGGGGTTGGTTACAACCGCTTGCTGTAATTCAAAAGGACCAGCTCCCTACCTCTAGAAGGTAGTGCGGAATCGCTGAGTCGGTTCGTAGCTATAATATTGATGATCATGGTCCGTCTGTCTTCAAGATCGGCAATTCAATCCAGTTCAATTCAGGTCGAAAAGAAAACGTTGCAGTCAAAAAGATCTGTCGTACTGGTTTTACTGTCGTTTATAAACAAAAAAAACCAGAACATGTCAAGTCCTGCAAAAACGAGTGGTCAAATACAATCAATCCTTTTAGAGGGGTAGAACATCCTAAACAGCATGGAACGATGCTGACGCTGGGGTGCCCCAACATCTTCAAGCCGCGTTTCACCAGGGCGTCTTCTCCTGATGCCTGCAACGAATGGCATCCCCTAGGCACCTTGGATGTGGGGTACCCCCATGACAAAAAGGAAACTTCCAAGTGAATCCTGATATTCGAAGTGTGTATTTCAGTTGGTAGCTGGTTCTTAACCGTGGCCAACTCAGTCGGATGCACATCTGGGTAGTCCAAATAGCTGGCGGCAATGAGCTACGACATGCTACAGCTCCCCAGAAGAAAAGGACTGACTAATTTCCGGTGTCATCAAACGCGACAAGCCGGGAAATCCGTTTTTCACGGAAGTTTTTAAGTTGAAAATCATCTACAAATAGTGAATCTTGAATTGCCATGTTTGATTCATCACCAGAGGGTGTGGGATTATCTAACCACCATCAACCCTTCTGGGGTGCAAAAAAAAAAACACGACATGTTCGAGGTTGTAATTGGGCATCCTCACCCTCTGGTAAACTAACAGTTTGCTATGGAAAATGGCCTATCTATAGTTGATTTACCTATTAAAAATGGTGATTTTCCATAGTTATGTTAGTTTACCAGAGGACAAATAATGAAACTTCCATGATGGAGACTCATCTTTTGGCAAGTGACAAGCCCTATGATCTGAGAGTGGCATATGCCATGCCGAGGGTGCCATTTCTGGTTGAATCATATGGTTGCTGCATGTTGTTGCGACTATCTTGGCAACCATGCAACAATATCTTTTGTTAGATTAGTAAATACTCCATGAAAATAGCGAAACAATAAGTTGTACCAGACTACTCCATTTCCCATGCAACTTCTGTCAAAAATCTTCACTAAACCCCACTAAATCACCATAAAAGAGAACACAAATTCCATTCTTCGCATTATTCTCCTAGTTTTCAGCTAAATCCCATATACACTCCCATAGTTCCTATACCTTATGGAAGCCATGGCCTGTTGGTATAGATGATGCACCCACTAAAAAAATGGTCAGTTCAGCGAGCCCCGGTTCACCTCAGCACCCCTTCGGCAACGTCGAAGGGCGCCAACCTTGGACGATTACAGGGTGGTAACCCTCTAGAGATGTTTGTTGGTTCGTAATCCCCATTACCCTCTGGTAATTTAACATAGCTATTGAAAATGGCCATTTATAGTTGGTTTTCCAATAAAAAAAATGTGATTTTCCATAGCTATGTCAGTTTACCAGAGGGTAACCTCTAGATCTGGGTAAATTACAATCATTCACATATTTGAATAAGGCTATTTTGATCTATCTTGAGTTAGTCACCCATACGTTCATCATTATTCCCGTGAGGTCGCAGTGAGGTCGGTATAATTCAACCACATAGGTATACTTGCCATATATTGCTATAAACCTCACTGATTGGAGTTCGTTGCAACTTAGCTATCAGCTATCATAAATCAGCTATACGGGCGATACATCCCATTAAATCACAATTTATCTTGAGAATGATTTCACCCCCATGCACCCACACGTTCTTGGATGCTTTTGGGCTTATAAAGGCTCATCTTTTGGGGGAAAAGAATGAGATATCATTGGTATATCATATTTTAATGGGATTATCATGACATTATAATGGGATTTAATGGGGTGTTTATCATCCAGGAACTGGTGCAGGATTTCTAACGTCCACCGTATCAAGGGAATATAATGGCATCAGGTATAATAGCAGTATAATGGGAAGATAATGAGATCATAATGGCAATAAGATGGGATACAATCCCTGCCCCGGTTCATATGAAACATCCCAAGAAACCATGGTTAGTACGGGATTTACACTTATTTAGGTCAAAATGGTTCAAACATGTTCAAATAAATGCGGTTTACTATGGCGATAGATCTTCTCATGTGGGAAACTCAACCGGTGGCTCCTTGGCGGCCTCCCCATTGGCCCCAGGGATATGAATCCTTGCCCCCTGAGTCATTCACCAAAAATCCGTGATGAGTTTGGAGTGTTTTTTTCCCTCAATTGGATTGTTTTTTAACGCGCCAATCTACAGGAACCATGAGGATCTAATCCACAAATGCATGGCGTTTTTGTTGTTTCCTGTGGTCCGTTGAGATTTGACCTGGAGATCATCCACTGACCTGACCGGCAGCTTGGAAAATAGTCATTTATCATTTAGCAAATCATAGCTGAGATAGGCAATTTTCCGTAGCTATGTTGAATTTGCAGAGGGTATGTCCCATTTCTCTTCCAGGTTTTTTGGTTTAGTTTAATTAATCCCTATGAATCACCAAAAAGATCCCATGCAATCACCATAAAACCCCATAAACTCTCCTGAATCCCCAGATCCTATTGAATTGCCAAAGAGGGCATTGATTCCTTTGAATCTTCAGTGTCCAACATGTTTTCGGCTTGTCGCTTCCCTTCAGTTCAGGCATCCTCCCCTGAGGCACCATGCATCAGCCATATAGGCGATATACACCTGGAGTCACTGCGGCTGGTCACATGCCATGTTGTAGGAATAAGGAGATATTCTGGGAATAAAATTGCATTATCATGGGAATATATCTTGTTAATGGGAATATCATGGGAATATAATCCCTTGCCCGGTAAAAAAACATGGTGGATGTAAATGATTAAACTACATCTTGGGGACCATCGAATGGGAATGTTTAATATGACAGGGGGATGGGATTCTATGAATTCTGGTCGTCCCGAATGGTTGGGAATTCATGGAAATTCTTATGTTGGGCAATCTGTTCCTCCTCTTCAATTGAGGTATGACCATCCGCAAGTTCTGACCCACCGTGCATATGTCAATAACATCTCGAATAAATGAAACCATATGTTTATATAGAATGATATAACTGCTATATGTCTCTTATTGGTTCAGCGACCATTTATGAATAAAATCCTAATATCCGAAAGTAAAACTTATTATACACATATATGTATTTTAACTACTAATATTCACATGGAATCCCTTCCCCCTAAAATTGAGTACACCATGAGAAAATATGCTGGATCTATTCATTCCGGGAGGGATCAGCTTAGAAGTCAACTTCCACACACACCTCAGGATCATGAATTATTACCCTCTGTTGGTCAAAGGTGGCAATTAATAAAGTCCACCATTCATAATATGACCTTCTGGTTATTTAACATAGCCATGGAAAATCCCCTATAAATGGAGGTTTTAATGGGAAAATTATCCAACATTAGCCATTTTCCATGGCTATGTTAAATAATCAGAGGGTATATGGATTATTTTCCCATGAAAACCTCCAGTGATAGGAGATGACGGAGATTTTCCAACCACCGCTTGATTACTGCAGGATAGACATGGGAGAAGGTCATGGAATATCATGGAATACCATAGGCCCGCGGATCTGACACATAAACATGGCATACCAACGGGTCGCACTGTTCGAGGCCTATGTCAATATACACCACTAAGGGGTCCAACAATTTTAACAACAAATCCTATAGATTCCCTAGTCGTGGTGGATGTTCCATTGGGAAAAAAACCACCGACTAAACCAAACCTGGTTATGTCCGTATACAGTATACACATGTATACACCATCATACATCCATTGCAAAAACAAACCCCTGCAACAGCAAGAAGAAAGTGGCATTGACGACTGATTTTAGGAGCTTGGATTCAAAACCTAGAAATGTCTTAGGGTTTGTCTGAAAATATAGGTACCCTGAAATCCTCTGGTGAACTATCATGTTACCTATATTAAATGACCATTTTTATGGGTATACCCCATTTTGAGACAGACCCATTGAGCGTTCCAAGTGAAGGTTTTGACTACGGAAGTGCTGGCCATCTTCTACCGCAAAGGTCATGCTCAACATCATCGCTGGGATTCCAATCAGTTTCTGTTTGCTGTTTATCCTGTGGGTATCAAACATCATATATAAACGCACTAAACGACATGTTTTACACATATGAAACCAAATAAGCAGAGTCTTTGTCTCCTTGTACAATTGGAAGGGGGAACAAAGAAATGCTAGCTACCAAACTGCTTACAACCTTGAAAACTAAAAAGATAATCAAAATCTAGGCATTGAAAGTGCACTTTCATCCTGCTTCAAATTAGTCTCGAAGTCCTATGTAGATTTCAGGGGTGTGTGTATAAAGATTGACTTTGAGACCTGGTTGCATTTCAAAATATCCGAAATCGAAATTTGGCAACTGAAAAGGACTAGAACACTGAACACTGCAAACAAATACATGAATTCCATTGAATTCCTTAATATTCCTTGTCTAGATCTTCTTGTTAGCCTGCCACTAACACAAACCTCAAAGAAGGGAGGCCAATGGACATAACCACATTCTCGAACCAGTGGCATCAACGCCCTTAGATGCCCTTAGTAGATTGGTACTGCGTTAGAGGCTCACACTGGCCACTGCTCATCTTCAAAGGCAAGCGGAGAGCGAGCGGGCGATTCGCTGGTCATTCGCCCCACCGAGAAACCGAGGGCATGGTCACGTCATGTCACGGACCGAGGCAGCTCCCAAAGCTTCAGAGGTGGGACTTGTGGTGGTCGCACAAATCTTCGGCTTTGGGGCATCAAGAGCCAAGCAGCATTGGGGTGCTGCAATCATCTGATGGGACCACCCCAAGGTGACCTCGCAAGATGTTCTCATCTCTTTAAAATGACCAGCCACCAGTAACCAGTCGGAAGATCTTGCTAACCATCCATTATTTTCCAGGTCGCGTTCGAATGCTACAAGGTGGTGCCCGCAAACGTCAGTTGGTTTATGAACCTTAGCTACATAGTTCTATCTACCAAGAAAAACATCGAATTCACCTAATGGTTATGTTCACCAACCGAACGCTATCATAAGTTGAACGATCACATCCCATTCAAAATCACCCATGTTTCTTGGTTTCATCTCCATTTTCATCCATTTTCCTAATGCCACGACTCCGTGCCAAGGGACCAGAATCGGTTCGCCCAAGAGGGTGACCTCGGAGTCATGGCGAATGAGAAATAGTCATGGTGAGTTTCCCATCGTTGTGTTAGTTTACGCAACTAACAAATGGGAACAAATCATGGGGAAATTGAAGATCCCATATAAATCTAGGTTTATCGCTGGGAAAATCAACTATTGTACACTATAATAAAGTTCTTTTTTCATTGCCATGTTTGATTACCAGAGTGTAATGGGGATTATCCATCCAGAATGGGGATCCAACCATTGATGGGTAGCTATGGTTAGTTTCATTGAATGGAGAAATCATGGGAAAATCATCGATCATTGGTATATCATGGGGATGTAAACCAACGACAATGGAGATTTACCCTCCGTTATCATCAAACATGGCCCCGAACTAAATGGAGGTTTATAGCTGGGAAAATCATCGAGCTAAATGGTGGATTTTCCGGCAAGCCATGTGACTGACTATCACATGTAAAAGTAAAAGGTTGATAAGACAGTGTAATTATGTAGCCTAAAGGACCCTAATAGAAACATATAATATATAGAGGAATTTAGAACAGTTTTTCCACTATGTTTGGCGCACCTCAACCTCACAGTCATCCCAAAAAATATAAACCTCGATATGTCCAGAAATGTCTAGAACCATTGTGCAGATTCTTGAATTTCAGGCCACGAGAATTTCCCCTATGGATCTGTCTGAAAGTAGGGTATACTTTCAGATCCATTGTCTCAACCACCATTGTCCAAAACCCTATTCTGAATTAAATAGTTTACATTGCCATTATGATGTCACCCACATGAAAATCTTCCACAAACTCCACATCGAGCTCTGTCTTGCTCAGCTTCGGACCACGGCTTCCCAAAGGTCGATAACTTCGGGCGTTATAAACACGACCTCATCGCACGGCATCCGGAACATCTGGTTGAAAGCAAGAAACGATTTGAAACAGTCAGTGACAGTTTCATCAAGGATTACCCTCTGGTAAAGTAACATAACTATGGAAAATCACCATTTTTTATGGGAAAATCCACTATAAATTGCCATTTTCAATAGCTATGTTAGTTTACCAGAGAGTAATACGGATATTGAGCAGCGCAAAGTGGCGTGAAGTGAAGAATCTTTGGTGAATCACCATGTGGCAAGGAAATCGCGGCGATTTGCAACGGAAAATCATATGTCCAAAAACAGGAAACCAACCCCGACAGTATCCAAGTAGACAGGGCAGCATTGGAAAAGTAGGTCTCACAGGGGCATGCCCACAAACACACATATATATATATATATATATATGTAATAACTTATCAGATGTTTGTCGGATATTTCATGGGTGTTTAGGCGACAATAGTGGAACATGTGGAACAAAAAAAGCCGACATGCCCAACGCAGGTTGGAAACTCAATGGCATCTTCATTACACAATATGACCATCTGATTTTTCGTAAGCCCCATCTAGTCAAGGCTTGCAACCCGGCAAAAATTATCGACTAAGTCTGTTGCACTGAAGAAAACCGAAAAACATGAAATAACTTCCTCAATTTCAACATAGAACTTACCATGCCCCTCCTGATTTATTGGGGCTCAGGGTTTTCAAAAGTGCATGAACCTTGAAAATAAGCATGAACATTGTTATAGAAACATGGTATCCTGTATGCATCTTAAAATTGTTTAAGTTGCGGCTTCTATGTGCACACATGTGCACAATATCTTGCGCTGTTATGTATCTCTCTCTCCATCTGCATCTTGCAGATGCGGATATTCCTGTTTCTTCTGGCTGGATCCTACGGGGGTTAAAGTCTCATCCACTTTCATTCATCACATGTTCATGCCGTCTTGCCTCTTTTCTATTCTCCGTATTGGATTCGGCACAAGGATCTGGATGAGACAACTGGCAACTGGCAAACATCAGTAACACCAATTTACAACCACTTGTTATCATGACGCATATCGACGCAGCTATTCTAGAAACCAAGGGCTGCAACTATTGTAAACCTTAGACACCTTCCGGTACTCAAACGTGGCAAGTGGAAATTCCCTATAAATGGAGGTTTTCATGGCAAAATTCCCCATGAATGGTGGATTTTCCTTTGCCATGTTTGATTACCAGAGGGCACCCCTTCATATACAACACCACATTCTTCGAAAAATCTCAGTACGACCTCTCTATGCCCAGTCTGAACCTCGCCCGGGGCTGAGTTTTCCCAACGATCACTGCCAGCCAAAGATAGGCGAAGAACATCAGCACCTTGGGCCGTGTCTGAAATTGCGGTCTGCTCCCGATCTATGGCCACTGAATAGGGAAAATGATGACCATATGCTCCACGTATGGAATATTTATCAACATTTACCCCCAAAAATCACCCAAATATACCATACATGGAGGATACGGGATGGACATGATTTTCATAAGTGATGACTGATGATTACCCCATTTGAGGGATAACCTGCAATGTTTCAAACAAAGCCATGTCATGAATCGTGCTCAGGTAACCTGCCAAACCTCAGCTGTTTTTACACGTTCAACTCACCTGTAGGACGCCTCATAGATCCACTGGTTGCGGTTGCACAACCTGAAATTTCCGCTTAATTTCTGGAAATCAAATGAAATTTAAGCAATATCAGTATCACCAATGATATTGTTGATCTTGGCGAATCGTTTCAAGAAACTCTATGTCTTGGTTCATTTCTATGAGGTCGATATTCTAAAATCAATGGATGGCTCGTCGGTGGTTGAAGCCCTAGATGTTTTAAAGGGAAAATCATACTTCAGAAGTTGAAAGCAAGCAGAAACGTGTTTGGGGAACAATCAAGTCAGAGATCGTCCATCATCTCCGACTCAACATCGATTAAAAACCATGATGTAAGTATCACCCAACTCTCCAAATCAAAAGAATAGATTCTGCCTCCTCCATCCTCTCGATATTTTAGGGTCATTTTGGGGCTACCCCTCCAAGTTCCAACATGCTAAATCAAGTTAAATCCCGTGGTGGCAATTTGGGAATTGTTGGTCGCGGTTGATCTACTTCGGCTTGGGGAAGACTTTAGAGTGCTCTTTGGCTGGGTTTTCCAGACATGTCCAAAATCCCAGGTTATTTTTGTAAAACGCCAGTCTTTGCTTCTTGGCTGACTTTTTCTTAATGGATGAGTGCAAGTGAAAAACAATGAAGAACCAAAGAGAAACCCCTATTTTATCCTATTTTCACACCTACAGGTTTCCTTTAGAATCTTTAGAAGTTTACAGTTCCCCTATGTTCCCCTTCCAGCAATTCCTGTATTTTACATATCAAACTGGCAAGGGATAGCCTCCCGGGGCACCGCACCACAGTGACCACAAAGACTTCCATGTCTTTCATCCGTCGAATCTCATTGCTGGGGATCACCACAATGCACAACCTGCAGTGGACCATCCCTGACTCCCAAATGCTGCAATCTATGGTCAGTACCTCACTCTAAGGCAAGTTTCATGAGTTTTCATGTTTAAATCTTGGAGAGCCCTGGGGATATGTGTTTTGCAGTTGGGCGTTCTATAATTGTTCGAGAGTAGCTCATGGCTGAAAAATGATCTCCTATGATCTTCGGAAATTCAGTTCCCAAGATTTTCCTGAAACTTGCCAGTGCCAACCAGGTTCACAACCCAGCTGCCAATCTTTAACTCAGCTTCTCCAGTCTTCTCCCAATCTTCAAATTTCATCTCATTTTGACGTGTCTTCTGAGATACTTTTGGCTCAAGTGTACTCTTGCAAGCACGCCACCCCTTGACACTTTCGCCAACTGAGCCAATCAATACTGTTTTCTCCTGGAAAATCACAGGACGCTTTGGGTTTTCTAAAATGTTTTGCCATCAAAATCTCGAGGCAAACTCTGCTAAATGTTCCCGTTCCCCGATTTTTTCAGCCAATGGACTAGTTTAAACGAACCATCAAAACTAGAAACCATGGATTTACCCATGAAATATCTGGAAAAATCCACAAAAATTCCACACATTTTCCCTCAAGTCCTACCTCCAAGCCCCAGAGTCCCCGACCCTACGATCACTAAGAGATTGAAGGACGCCGACCCGGTGATCGTTGCCTCAGGAGATGCTTTACATGGTAATGGAACATGCACCATTTTTTATAACTCAATAAATCATCGAACTCAATAGGGATGTTCCGTTATTATAGTCGGATTGAACGGGAAATTCCATTTATATAGTTGATTTTCCATGATTTTCCCAGCGATCACCATTATTGATGGGGATATTCCAGCTAGCCATCTGCCAGCTAGCCTCTGTTTAAACAACCACTGGGAACACAGTCTCCATAACAGAGGGTATCAACAAACCAAAAAGTTTGAAGACATACTGACATACAAGGTGGTTCCCAGGTAGAGATTGGTTTATCAACCCCGCCAGTTCGACATACCTCTCCCAGACCCGCACCGCATGGCACCCACCGAAAGGATCTGCCATGGTGAGATACGCCATGGCTTACTCCGCCATGGATGCTAAAGGACAGATCATACTGTATCAGGTCATGGCTTATCAAAGAAAACAACAACCAAATATGGATCAAACCCCTGGCACATTACATGCCCCATGTGCGCGAATATTGGATACTGTAGTTCAAAGCACCGTGTGTTTTCTGAACGATAATATCCCTGGTGGTTTGTTGACACCTCGAAAACATGGAATAAATGACGGTCTTCACCCCGTTAATCACAAAACACATCACCATGTGATCTGCATGGCACCCCGCTCAGTCTCCAACAAGAGTATCCGTACATCTCCAGAAGACTCCAGAAGTATCGATAAAAGGTTGACCCACAGATTATTCAATTGCATGACATTCCCATTCCCAGGTCATTACCATTTTTCTTGGTAAAAAATCCCTGTTAATCACCATGAAATAGCATTAAACTCCATAAAGATCCCATAAAGATACCATAAATTTCCCATCGAATCCCATGACAATCCCAATAGATTCCCTAAAACTGCCAGAAAAATCTCAGTAAATCCCCATGAAATCACCCTGAACTCCCCATTTTTCCTGGTCTTTCCTCCTGGGATCCCCGGCCGATCCAAGACCGCCCAAGAAGAAGTCCTTCGGAAACATTGGGAAAATGGTGGTTAAATGATTTAAACGTTTTTGTGCTCATATAATACAATAAAACAATATAGTAACAATAATAATAAATATATAAATAATAATCATAATAAGATTAATAGTAATAATAATAGTAATAATAGACAATAATAGTAATCAAAATAATAATATAGTTATATACACTGATATATAATTATATATATATATATAACCTAGTGGTCACTGGATCACAATGAATTGTTGGATTCGGGATGGTTTAGGGATTTTGGATTGTCACTGTAGTGGTATACTGGATGTACAGCTTGTAGGATCTTATAGGCAATACTCAACTACTGCAATGGGGGTGAAATCCTGATGAATGTGAACCCAGTAACTGATGGCTAATCACAACTATTGGATGGCTAAACCAGGTTCAAATCCCTGAAACATCTGTTTGATGTTAAAATTCAACATCTCCCAGTATCTCGCTTGGTGAAATTCGCGTGCCAATACACCTATCGTGGGCTGAAGTTCCCATGTGTAACCATTCAAAGCTATGATTAATCATGTTATATCATGAGAGATCACATCCACATATCCCATTGAAAGTGTGCATCAAAACCACAAATGTCATTTACACCCTCAAATTTCCCTGGATTTGCTTTCAGAGCCACCCAAACAGTAAAAAACATCGTCCCAGTCCCAGAAGATTTCCCCAAATGGTGGATGAAATAAACTTGGGACATTAAAAAAACATCGACTCCGCAAATCTTATTGCAGTATACAGTATAAACCCATGGATATTCCCATTGATTCCCATTCAAAAGGCCACATAATATGCCAGGCTATGCCATGATTGTTGGCAGAACTTCACCAGCCCGGTTCTCCTTGTTCAAGGTCTCCACAACGGACAGAAGAATCTCTGGCGCCGAGGACCCTAAAGCCTCGGCTGCTGATAATTCAAGGTGCAAAAAACACCACCAAAGACACAAGAAACCATATTATATGCTAATTTAGCTCAGCAACAACATCTCTAAGGTACTACTTGGCTAAGTTGGTTATAACAAATATCTTAGTATGGCTTATGTTTGCTAAACAAACTCCAATCAATGTTCATGATTTATGGTGGAGATTGGTGTAGAGTTGAATTGGTGAAGCTAAACACACTTTTGACTGGGAGAGCCTATCATACACGTAAGGATCAGAATTGGATAATAAAAACTTGAATGTGTTTTATGGGCTCCAACAACTATTCCGTATAGATTCTCCATTATCCATTTCTATAGTGAATTTCCAGTGGGAAAATGCCAAGAATCACCGACTAACTAAACCCTGGGAAATGTGATGATTAGCACGCAACATCCTAAACTTGGTGGCCCGCAGATTCACAATCTGACACTATCATGGCTTGGTCTAAACTACGAACAACAGGAACGTAATCTATACATATCTATACACCCTCCGGTACTCAAACGTGGCATTTTGGAAATCCCCGATAAATGGAGGTTGTTTATAGCCGGGGAAATCACGTTAACCTATTATAAACACGAGATTTTCCATTACTGGAGGGTAATCCCAACTATAGTCTTCCCAGGCTTCTATGATCCCGCTTCCTGGAGCTTACCAGCACCATCGAATATCCAAGTATTTGGTGTCAACAAATCGCTGTGCAAAGAAGATCTCAAATAAATACAAATTGTCCAACTCGTTTTTTGTATTGGTCTGACTTTCGATTTATATCCTTCTGACCGAGTATGGTGGATCTTCCAAACGGGGGCTTGGACCTGAGGAGAATCGATGGTGAACGACCGATTGGCTTCCTGCTGATGAAAGTCTTTGCGAGCTCCGTCTGGATGTGCAAGAAAATGTACAGTTTGAACAGTGTCTTCCCGATGGCAATACGAGAGAACAATTTCTGCGATCTTGCAAGTGGGCAATTGATGCACCGCTCTAAGCACGTCTTGAGTCTCCCTTGGATAAGCCACCTTAAGATCGCTTTTAATATAGGCGATGATCATCTCGACCAATGTCCATCTATATGATCCCATTCAACTCCATTTACATCAGACATATAATATATATATATATAATTATATATATAGATAATCATGATAATCTAAATTTTGAAAATAGTCTATACCATCCCATTGAAAAAAATTAAAAAAGGATATATTCACCTAAAGATCGTTGCTTCTTCCACGGCTGAGTCGGGTACCAACAGGGTGAGATTGGCCACAGTCGGATTCCAGACCTGGAATCCGAAGAAAAGTCGAAGTTTCCGGGGCGAAGTTGAAGCTTTAGTTCGATATATCTACCATAAATCCATATCATTCACCTACTTTCCATAGAATTTTGCTTAGAATTCCAGATATATCCATTGTCATTCGATTGGTTTAAGGGAAAATCTACAGGAAAACCAACATATATAATTATCCATGATTTATGGTAAAAACATGGAACAAATACGGTTTCCCGTGTAGATTTTCCCTTAAAACAATCCAATTTTTGATCTACAGCGACTTAGTACACAGGGCTATTCACCATTTACTAAGTGGGATGATCCTCCAAGTATAGCATCCTCAAAATCATAACAATAGATACAAGTTGGACATTTGAACATATGAAACAATTTTCATCCTGGAAACTTGTGTTCTATCAGTTCTATCTTTTAGGGGATGACTAGAAGTGGAAGACTGGTGGACATATGGCTGGCAAATATGGACAGTACTTGAGAACCATGGACATTCAAAGCTTCAAGTAGCAAGGACATATGGACATTTAAAAGGATATTTAATGAGATTTACATTTGGAAGTAGTTGGGAAACGTAAGTTCAGCAACATCTATAGAGATTTACTGCAATGAGATTTCGTGGGTTCATGTGGGATCTATGGATTGAAATCAGGATATCACATGATATCACCAATTTCAGGGTGGGAGGTCTTCAAGCAAACTGTTGGCCGATCCACACAAAGTCCCAGAGCAAGGTAGTGAGCACCACTGATGGCCATGTTGGTTTATCACCACTATTAACTTAACTAATGCAATACATCTCGCATAAAGCATGGCTTAGCTAGGTACAGTATTTCCACCAATTTAGCTATCATCAATCAACTATCAATACATCATGTCTCGCAAAAATCCAGTGAAATCCACCTTTTTTGAGATAAGAAATAGCAATAAACGACCTGATCAACTCACACAAAGGTCCCGCTGCCTTGTACGTGATCACGCGACCATCCTTCTTTGTCACCTTAGTCACGGAGCTTGGCGGCTCCGGTTCATTGGACCCATGCAGGACGCCAAGATTTCCATGGTCAACCTACAGCAGTAGAAATTGACAATGGCAGACAAATCTTCTGTATACCATGCATTAGGAGCACCGGTTTAGAGATAGTAGGAAACAAACCCAGCATCTTGTGCAATCACTGTCTTGGAGATGTACTTGTTTTCAAGAATAGTGGAAAAATGTGGAACGGGATTGCAGAATAGACTTGGAGCTTGGAACAACTTGGAGGTACCATGTCCCAATTGACCCAGACCCTGCCAAATACTAATACAGGGTTGAAAGACTACTTTTATCCAACAAACTGCTATTCTCAGGGTCTTTGTTAGTTCCAGGGCTGGTAACAGAAACCATTTCTTCATTGTCAGTTCCCTTCTGTCAGTTGCAAATAGCGAACAAACTCAACACAATTGCCATCGCGAATCAAACATAGCATTGGAACATTTTGTCAAATTACAAATGGTATGCCCACTAAAAATTGTGATGTTCCATTGCCATGTTTGATGTCCAAAGAGTCCTGAATCCAATTGGAATCAAGGCACCAACAAAGTGAAATCATCAATAATTACAATACATAGTATCATAGAAATGAAACAGTTTTTGGAGGTTTCTTGCTATTAACCTTCATTTTTGGTCACCTCGGCCAGTGTTAATCGGCTAATCTATCCAGTCCACAAATCCTCCCAGCCATCCCAGTTTTGCCATGCCCCATGCCTGCTTGGAGCGACTGGTGATTTCTTCGATGCTGTTCATGAACATATCTGCAACTATCGAGACCTAGGCGTTGTTTCGGATCTACAAGTGGGATTCACGGCACATCGAAGAGATGCAATGGTACATATATAGATGCGACTGATGTGGAAAATAAAACGCACGCCCTCACTTCTCTATTTATGTTTCAAAAACTAAGTGCATTATGTGTGGGCTCCTAAACGGATTCAAACACCACATTTGTTGAAAGAAACGCTGGCGTGTCAAGATGATTAATTGAGCCACTTGCTATTGGAGACGGAGACTCACTTTTCCAATTCATGACCCCGTCACGCATAATATGAATCGATGAAGCACTCTCCGGTAATCAAACGTGGCAATGGAAAATTCACGAGTTATAGATGAAACTTCCCAGTCAAACCTCCATTTATAGGGGATCTCCCTGCTAGCCACGTCTGCTTGACCGGAGGGTATGCTCATTCTGGGGGTGATTTCAAACCATCATTCTGGGTGGTCGCTTGGTTTTCCATCAAAACCTAAGATGGAACTCCCCAAAATGGCCTTATCCACTAAAGTCACCATCCAAACCCCATTTCATAAGTTTTCCAAGTTCGTTTTCACCTGGTTCGCCCAAGATTGCCCATTCACAAAACTGAAGTTTCAGTATGAAATCACATCATACACATGTTTTGTGGGTGCCCTGCATGAACTATGTGTTTTTTTTGCATGTTGTTGCATTCTATATAGTAACTATAGTAGTAAAAGAAGTAATAATTAACACTAAGCATAGTAGTAGTAACAATAATATTACAATAATGACAACGATAATGATAATAGGTAAACCATAGTAAAACAGATATCCCAACATATCCCAACTATGACCAAAGATTCTGTAAATTCTCCCAGACATTCATCCAAATTCAGTAGCACCACCCCCCAAGTTGCGTCCGTGGGCGCCGGACCCCAAGGAACATGTAGATCATTCCGAACTCAGGGGGGTTTTCGGTGGAACCATCCAGGGGAAGACATAAAATGTGGAATGTTGGTAAAGATAAGCCATAAACCATCCCCAATTTCACCGTAAATAGGTGGTATGTTTACCATTCCCAAATGGATGTCTTATGGCTGTTTTACCCACATTATGGAGTTCTATGTGCACAAAATGCATGTATATGTAGATACTACTATAATATTATAATGGAAATTCATCTCTTATATATAGAATATATATAGACATACATTATAATCTGCATTCGTTGTCGGGGCTTCCAGTCATGGTAATTCTGCATCTGTTTTGGTGAGCACAATGGAGATCTCCCAGAATGATGCTAACCAAGTGCCATATATTTTCCCTAATGGGGAGCCGCTTGGAGCTATGAATTGAATTTCCCAACCACAGGATAGTTGAATGCAACATAATGCAACTAGTATCAACCTTTACATCAACCTTTATGAACCACTATTGTCAACAAATATCAAGCAATATGTAGCAATATGAACCATCTATCGTTAAGTACAACAAACATCAACGAACTTTTGCCAATTCCAACCGAGGGACGCCATAAAGAACGGCTCGGACAGAAGGGGACCAAGTGTACCTTGGCACCGCCAAGGGCCCACAACATCCCTATGCGTTGATCGCAGTGGGACCATCAGTGGGACTACAGTACCCTAGAATCCATTGGTTGAACATCATTTCTTCCCAGGAAAAATGCCATTTGAGGGCATATAAACACCGGTACCTATATGCTTTCTGTAGTATATATTTTCCATGCAGCCACCAAACGAAGGTTCAGATTTGGAAACATGTCTCTGCATCCGCTCCAAGTCTACCCAGGGGAACATGAATTGCAATAAAAATGAAACATCGACCTGGTCGCTCCATGCTCATTTACCCAACTGTGGATATGTTTAACGGGCTTTCCTGTGCCTATATAAGCTCGCCGGTAACTTTATCCGTCCGAAACAATCACTGAGAATCATCATCCCAAATATGGTTGAAGCTCAAAAGACAATATTCAACACCACCAACCAGCATAGCAACCCCCAAAAAAAAATAGAAAAGTGAGAGACCATAAAATTAGTATACAAACAATAACATCATGGAAACCAATCATTTCTATCTTTTCTGGGGGTTGCTATAAGGATCTATAAGGTATCTACTCAACCCGGGTCGCAGATTCCCAGCAGGGCTTCCCAACTCATCCGCCACTAAGGGCAGCAGACTGCCCTTCCCTGCAGCGACTCAGCGTTCGACATGGGAAGAAATGGGGATGTAATGAAGACAGTTGTTTCGGGGAACCAGATATGGATCATAGGCCATAGGGGATATAATCAGGATAGAAATCAACAAGGATTGGGGCTTCGCAAGAATCATCCGACGAATGCGGTGAATCTTGAGCCCCCTCAAACTAACCAAGTGAGACAAACCTGCAGTTGAGCCATGACCGAAAGGTGATGTGCACAGCCCTTAAGGAGCACGCGTCACATTGGTAGAGGCAGCTTTGAATGGTGGCTGTACTCGCCTGTGTGGGTGGGCACATCAGGTCACAAGCAATTAGAATCCCATTAAACCATAAAAAACTTCAAAAAATCCTAGTGGATTCCCATGAAATAGGGGATTCTGGAGCTATCCAGCTTGCCACTTGGATCCTCATCAGTGATGCGGTAGTTTCTGCCCACCTCCTTCCTTACAAATCGCCGTCTCATTGAGACCTCAGCGAAGGTGATACCTCCACCAATGCATGGGGTTGGTTAAGGTGCCTCCGCGCTTAAACAAGTTTATCCCTTTCCCTTACAATATTGCTGAAAAATCTCATGCAGTAGTGGATTCATATTAGGGGGAAGGGATCTTCAGGAGATCGGCCGCCAAATCACCCTGAAACCTATGTTAACTGGGAAGGTTTCAACCAACTTGGTCTACAAACCAACTTGGCACTCAGCAAAAACAGTCGAATTCAAACACACACAGTAGATTGTTGACACCTGTGTGTTTGTTAAGCGGCTCTATGATTGAAAAAATCCGGGTATAGAGTATAGATATTACATTATACATTCATTTCAATCCCCCAAAAAAAAACATGGAACTTAACACAGCAACAAACCACACGCCCCATTTCTCCATATCACCATCCTCCTCTCCGAGTGGCTCATGGTGTTCGGCGTCCGCTCGTCCGTCCTGGCGCGGAAACTGATGAGTTTCTGGACTTAGACCCTCCAAGTCCCCATCAAAACGGTGTTTTATCATGTTTTATCCCATAGGTTTAGTATCTATACCATTTTTGGGTGATATTTAGAGGGTCTTGGCAATGGTTCACTGGAAAGGTATGGGAAATACCCATGTTCCAGAGAGTCCAGTGCTGCAAATTGGTGGGTTTCCATTGTTGTGTTTGGCATTTTCTGGTGAAAACCACCTCAGTTGGTTGCCTTTTAGCCCACAACATGCATGGAATTGAATATCCCACCACAGGGTCGGCCAAGCACAAGACCCCACAGAACGGGCAGTCCAGCTTCAAATTGAAGCGTTCTTTGGGACTCGCATTCGCCTACGAATTCAATGGTGAGGCAGGTTACCCTCAACAACTATTTGTTTCAACTACGGTGTTTTTTTCAGCCAAAATGCAAGGTAACAATGGGGATACAACCAGGAAACTGAAAGAATTTGCCGACTATGATTTGGTTGAGTACTTACTTGGGACTCGGGACTACTATTTTCTAGATGCATAACTAGGATATGGATGGAAATGCCACCAACACATTCAAATAACATACTGTAGTAAGCCCCTCAAAGACAGAAGTAGGATTTTACTCTTTACAACTTCAAGTCTTGTTGGGAGGTGCTTGTGAAATACTTTATGATCAAACACGGAGGCTGACAAGTGGGATGATTTCCGACCAACAGCAGTGGAGTATCTGGAGAAAACTCCATGGCTGAACTCACCGCCCAGCTGGCAACATGCACCCAGGATCATCCTCGAAAAATACAAAAGGGCAAAAAATGACTCATGTGTAGGTGATTTACCTGTAACATCCTGTAGCAATGGTGATTTCATGTGATTTCCATAGCTGTCTTAAACTACAAGAAGATAAGATGCTTGAGACAACGAAGTGCTTCAAAAATCAGAAATTCAAACCTCAACTGCCACACTGCTGAAATTATCAAGCAACATCAGTGGCATGTTACAAATGCTTGCATCTCACCCCTATTATTCTGGATGGCATAACTCATCCCAAACCTTTTTTACATTCATTGTCAGCCTGGTATGCGACAAGCTTACCCATCAATCGTGGTCAGGTCATTTGAGTTTTCTGCATATCATGTACAAACATCCAAAACAAATCAGAATCTTAATGGTTAGTTTCGTAAAACATACTCTCTATCTCTCTCTCTCTCTCCATCGCTTTGAGACCAAGTCTGCTTATAACATTAATACTATAAAATAAATTGCAATTATTTGGTAGCATCACTGTTTCTTTGATTCCACATTCTTAACCCAAACACATGCTGCAAGCATCGACTGCGTGTTCGACCACCATGCCTGCGACAGGCGGAAAACGGGCGCACTAGTTGCATACCAAACTGAGTCCAAAGTGGTTGGACAATGGGAATCTCAACATGTCTTGAGTTTTGAGTGATTTTTTTGGCGATGCATCGACTGGAAACTGGACTTGGCGAATGTTGCAAGGGTTGGAAAGCCACTTCTTGCTGCGACTTTTTGGGGTTGAAGAAGGGCTGTCCAGTTCGTGGCATGGCTGGAAACTACATCTATGGCTGGGATTAGCATTGTTCAATCATTCAATCTCAGCTCATTTTGAGGCCATATCGCCTTGAACCAGTGCACCTGAAGGTGGAGCGGTGGTGAGTCTTGGCCCTGTGATGCTGCTGTCGGTGTGGCTTGTGTTTGTTAACTTCTTGCGCTCCAATGCTTATTTATTGTAGGTGGACAATGGTGGATTTCATCATCATGATCATGATCATGATCATGATCATCATCATCATCATCATCACCATCACCACCATCACCATCACCATCACCATCACCATCACCATCACCATCATCATCATCATCATCATCATCATCCTCTCGTCATCATCATCATCATCATCATCATCATGATCATGTGCCCCATGTATAGGATATTCACCAACACGTTTTCCAAACATATCTTAAATATACCACACATATATACAGTACATTATCATATACGATCTGTTAAAAGGGACTAGGTGGGAGGCCATGTACAATAGGTAGTCATGAGGACATGTCAATCACTGTCCGGACCGGCCATAACACATGGCTCAAGTACCCC
>BGPT01000018.1:1149-20137 GCA_003297045.1 Symbiodinium sp. clade C Y103
TTTGAATTGCGCTAGGGACCGTTTTTGCAACCACAGCTCAAGGGCCCTAAGTTTTAGGGGGTTTGGACCAAGGCAGCGGGAAAGACGTGGTATTGTCACGCACTTCAGTGGACAGATTCACACTAGAAACAAGCCGGCTATAAATCGTAAACATTTATATTAATTATTCTAAGAAAATTACAGAAAATTTTGGGGTACCTTACCAAATCCAAACATATTACAAAAGGAACTCATTACCACAAATACCACTATTGCTACATAAAAGCAACCAATATATTTTTTTACATTACCACCCAAATAAAAAGATCAATTATTTACTAGATTTTTTTCTTACCAAATTATTAACAAATTTATAGAAATTAAGGAATCTAACCGCGTTACGGAACCTAGTTAAGTACAATAAAACTACTCCTACCAAATACCGTATATACCATGCCTAGTACCCAAAATTAATAGATATTATCAGATACCACGATTGCCTCACTAAAAATAATGGCTATATTCGTGAATAGTATATTTTCAATGCAAAATATCGTGGCGCCAAATAGGAACCAAGCGGTTACCAGACCCAGCTACGTACAATAAGTGCCATTCCTACCTCACAAGGGATCTATATTTCCCGGTTATATAAGGTCAAGTTCTTTAGAGGCAGGTGGCATTCAAATAAGATATATTTAGTTACCAACTCAGGATCATCATGCTGAACATCGTCGCCTACACAATGCAATCACAATGCTGCTACAACCGTCACCACAGGAACGAAAATGCAAGAAATACTTGAAATAAATTTCTTTCAACCCTTTTTTCTTGTGCTAGAGATACTTTCTGCTTTGAGAATATATGGCTGCTTCAGCCATATGCAAATGTTTGCTGTGGCTTCTCACCGTTTGAATGCACGCTCACCTTTTTCCCAACCTTCCTTCCACGATAGACCATCATTATATTGTACAAAGTTGGCAACAGCTCGCAAGTTACCAATTATAGGCATGGCCTTGATTCACAGAAAATATTTTGACGCGCCATTCATAGGCACCTTTGTCCGGCAGGAATATTTTTGCAAGAGCACGCACAAGTCTAAACATTTTTCACATATTTGTTTTGTACCAGTCTCTTCCAGTGCAAATTAGCTCACAATTTCCGACGTAATCTCTTTCATATAAACCTTTTTGCACAACCACATCAAAGATTGCTACTTCAAATCAGATTTTCTTCCAGCATCCGTTTTTTTTTCGTGCCTTCCCATCCGATTTGCACCTGTTTTCCTTTTAACATGTATTATCTTGTTAAAACACGATTTGCAATTCCCCTTTCTTGCAATCAATGGTCTTGACGTCTGTTGGGCCCCCTGCTTGCCTTGACCTTGCCGTAACTTGCATGGTGGGGTTCAATAATTACCAATAGGACCGCACAAGGCCCTGGTAAATAATGAAATTAAGACCAGGAAACGTCCACAAAAGGCATTCTGCTGCGATTAATGGGTGGCAAAGCGAACTCACTGATGGACCGACACAGGGCTCGAGGCAGTGCATCGTTGTCCTTGCTGCAGTTGTAACCGTCTCTTTTCAATGCAGAGGAAGCCATGGTTGCAGTCACAAATGACACTGTTGCAGTGTTGGTATTTTTTGTGGTTGTAATGGTTATAATCGTTGTAAGTGGTTATGTCGTTGTTGTTGGTTTTGTCGTTGTTGTGGCTGTTGCGGTTATTGTGGTTGTAGTTGGAGCTGTTGTAGTTGTTGTAGCTGTTGTGGTTGTTGCAGTTGTAGTGGGTGTAGTGGTTGTCGTGGTTGTCATGGTGGTTTGTGGTTGTGGTAGTTGTAGTGGTTGTAAGGGTTGTCGTAGTTGTGGTTTTGTTGTAACTGTTGTGGCTGAGGTGGCTGTTGTGGCTACTGTGGTTGTTTTGCTTGCAGTGGTGGGTGTGATTGAAGTTGCAGTTGTTATGAGTTGAAGTTGCAGGTGCAAATGAAAGGGTTATTGTGTGCTGTAGTTAGTAGGAACTGGAAATATTGGTGTAGCTGTTGTGGTAGTTGCGACGGCATTGAGAGTAATTTCCAATTGCACTTATGATTGGACATGCACTTGTGCTAGAAATGTCCTTTGCCCTACAAATGCTTACACTTTTTGGGACCTCAAGATATCATCGTAAAAGGGTGGTTCGAGACCCTTACCTTGCACGATTTTCTTTTCCAAATGTGGTACGCGCAAGAACCTCACACTGCACACGTCGCACTCCACACTTCACTGTGCACACTTCACGCTGCACTCCGCACACTTCACACTTTACATTTCACGCTGCACTCTGTGCTCTGCACTCTGCGCACTCCACACTTCACACTCAAAACATCACCCTATCAACTTCACACTTCAGGCCGCATTCTGCACACTTCTCACTTCACGCTTCGCACTACACTTTTCACGCCCTTCGCACTCCACAATCCACAGTCCAAACTTCACACTCCACATATCATTTCACCCCATGTAATCTCATTTGACCTCTCCTTCATCAAACCCGAACTTCTCTTTTTCACCTCAAGCCATCTCTTATCATATCCTGCTACAAAGCCTACTCAAAGCACGTCCCAGTACCACTTCGTACAACAAAATAAAAACATTTCCCAATACTATTTCGCACGAAAAAATTCAAAAAACATTTCGCAGTACTACGTCGCACTACACTGCTTGCACAAAGCACCTCCCAGTAATACTTGTGCTACAAAGCTTGCACAAAAACCGTCCCCGGTGCTACTTCGTACTACAAAGCTTGCACAAAGCACGCCCCAGCACTACTTGGGACCACAAAGATGGCAGAAACCTCCTTTCCAATACTACTTCCTACGACAAAAGATTGGACAAAGCACGTCCCAGAACTACTTCGCACTACACAGCTTGCACACAGCTCGTCCCAGTACTACTTCGTGCCACAAATCTTGAGTAAAGCACTTCCACTATCACCTCCTGCTACAAAGCTTGCACAAAGCGCCAAACTTGAAAGAATATGCTGACAGGTCACCCTCGCAACCTGGATGCAACCATTCCAATTTTATGTATGTTGTCCAGCTGCAAACACAATAGTATTGTGCACGCAGCCGTGGCACCGAGAAACCTTGACGCCAAAGAAAAATGCGATTTCAAATATTTTTGAATACGAGTTTTAATAAGAGAATCACCAGCCCCAAAGTGAAAAGATCTGCGGACCAAATTACCTTGGTAACCTGGATGCAGCCATTCCACCAAAATTGACGATGTCCAGCTGCAAAACTCAATAGTATTGCGCACGCAGCCGTAACCCAAGGAACCTTAATGCAACCATTACACTGCAAGTCGCTTACATTGCATTGCAAAACGAAAGAAACTACGCGCAACACCGCAAGAAATTGGAGCTCCAAAACCGAATCTCGACGCGGAAACCGGAAAAAAAAGATTTTGCAGACTTTTGAAAAGAATTTCAATAGGAAAATCACCAACCCCAAAATGCAAAAAATCTGCGGACAAATCACGATCGCAGCCTAAGTTCAGCCATTCCAAAAAATTTGCGATGTTCAGCTGTAAAAAACAATAGTATGACGCACGCAACCACGCCACTCAAACACATTGAAGGAACTATTACAATGCCTTGTACCATCAAAAAAAGGAAAACAAAAAATTTGTCCATGCACATGGAAAACAAACACTACATGACAACATTCATGCAGCCACCACAATGCGATTAGTAACCGCAGATTCCAAAACACATTCTAAGTGCGGACGCGCAACACCACATGGAGCACCTTGAAGCCACAATTACAGTGCCGGACCGGAACAATCACCCATCAAAACGATCGTACCCGCATCCGCCGTGCACACGACCCCCTTCGTCGCCGCCCGAAGCCACTTTACTCGACAAAACACAATGTTTCGTGCCCCGGCATCCTCCCAGAAAGATGTCCCATGATATCCCATGCAACCTGCGCGCAGCCACCACAGTGCCATTAGTAACCACAGACTCCGAAACACAGTCTAACTGCGCACGCACGAATCCACTCACAGCACCTTGAAGCCACAAATACAGCGCGAGAACAATCACAGGACCAAACAAACGTACCCGCACTGAGGTACCCTTCATCGCCGCCGGAAACCACTTTACCGGACAAAACACAATGTTTCGTGCCCCTGCATCCTCCCACAAACATGTCCCATGATATCCCATGCAACATGCACGCAGGCACTGCAATGCGATTAGTGACCACAGATTCCGAAATGCGCACGCACGAATCCACCCACAACACCGTGAAGTCACAGTTACAGTGCGGGAACAATCACAGGACCAAACAATTGTGAGCCGCACCCGCCGCCCACACGAGGTGACATTCATCGCTGCTGGAAGCCACTTTACCCGAAAAAACACATTGTTTCGTGCCCCGCTATCCTCCCAGAAACATGTCAAATGATGCCCCATGCAACATGCGCGAAGCCACCGCAACGCGATTAGTAACCACAGATTCCGTCTATCTACCCACTTATGAATCCACCCACAGCACCTTGAAGCCACAGTTACAGTGCGGGAACAATCACAGGACCAAACGATGGTACACGCGCCGAGGTACCCTTCATCGCCGCCGGAAGCCTCTTTACCCGAAAAAACACAATGTTTTGTGCCCCGGTATCCTCCCAGAAATATGTCCCATGATGTCCTATGCAATTTTCGCGCAACCACCACAATGTGATTGGTAACCACAAATTCGGAAACACACTCTCACTGGGCACGCACGAAACCACCTGGAGCACCTTGAAGCCACAGTTAAAAAGGGGAGGAACAATCACACGCCAGAACGATCCTACCCGCACCAGCCGCGCACACGAGGTACCGTTCATAACCACCGGAAGCCACTTTGCCCGACAAAACGCAATGTTTTGTGCCCCGACATCCTGCCAAAGACATCTCCAATAATATCCCATGCAACATGCACGCAGCCAGCAAAATTCGATGAGTAACCACAGATTCCGAAACACATTCTAACTGCGCACGCACGAATCCACCCACAGCACCTTGAAGCCACACTTACAACGCGGGAAAAATCACAGGACCAAACGATCGTAGCCGCACCCGCCGCGCATACGAGGTAGACTTCATTGCCGCCGGAAGCCACTTTACCGGACAACACACAATGTTTCGTGCCCCTGCATCCTCCCAGAAACATGTCCCATAATATCCCAAATAACATGCGCGCAGGCATTACAATGCGATTAGTAACCACAGATTCCGAAATACTTTCTAATTGCGCACGCACGAATCCACCCACAGCACCTTGAAGCCATAGTTACAGTGCGGGAACAATCACACGACCAATTAATTGTGAGCCGCACCCGCCGCCCACACAAGATAACATTCATCGCCGCCGGAAGCCACTTTACCCGAAAAAACCCAATGTTTCGTGCCCTGATATCCTCCCAGAAGCATGTCCCATGATGTCCCATGCAACATGCGCGTAGCCACGTAATGCGATTAGTAACCACAGATTCCGAAACCCACTCTATCTGCGCACGCATGAATCCACCCACAGCACCTTGAAGCCACAATTACAGTGCGGAAACAATCACAGGACCAAACGATGGTACCCGCGCCCGCCGCGCACACGAGGTACCCTTCATCGCGGCCGGAAGCCTCTTTACTCGAAAACACAATGTTTTTTGTCCTGGCATCCTCCCAGAAATCCGGGCGCCGGGCCCGCGCCCGTGCCCTTGCCGGAGGCCTTCGGTTGGTAACCGAAGGTTATATACGCTCGCCGCCCCTGCCGCCGACCCCTTTGTTGGACTCCGCGTATACAGATATCGTTGTAATTTACAGGGGATCGTGCGTGTGATGTTCAAAAATGCCGCGTTTTACAGGGTTTCGTGGCCTTCGGCGGCCACGGATTTCATCTTGGCGATGTGCAAAAATCGTGCTTTTTACAGCATTTTGGGCCCGGGACGGACAACTTTACCTCTGAAAGGTGTTTTTGCATAGCTTCAACATAGATAGGGACACATCCGGCCCCAAGACGGTCCAACCTGGGGCCAACCTGGGGCCAACATCGGCCAACATCGGCCAACAACAACAACAACAACAACAACAACAACAACAACAACAACAACACCACATTCGCACACATCGGATCAACATAGGCTCGCGCTACGGCCCCGTGGCTCCAACTGGCCGGCGCCCGGCTGTCAGGCGTAAGCCTCTTAAATATGTCCCATGATGTTCCATGCAACATGCGCGGAACCACCGCAAGGCGATTAGTAACCACAGATTCCGAAACCCACTCTATTTGCGCACTCACGAATCCACCCACAGCACCTTGAAGCCACAGTTACAGCGCGGGAACAATCACAGGACCAAACGATCGTACCCGCACCCGCCGCGCACACGAGGTAGCCTTCATCGCCGCCGGAAGCCACTTTACCCGAGAAAACACAATGTTTCGTGCCCCGACATCTTCCCAGAAACATAACCCATAATGTCCATGCAAGAATGTTGCAGCCACTACAATGCGATTAGCAACCACAAAACACACTCTAACTGCGACCACTACTCTAGGTTATCACTTCTCTAGGTCATCACTACTCTACGCCACCACTTCTCTAGGTCACCATCTCTCAGTCATCACGTCTCTAGGTCACCATTTCTCTCGGTCACCACTTCTCTAGGTCACCATCTCTTAGTCATCACTTCTCTAGGTCACCATTTGTCTAGGTGACCACTTCTCTAGGTCACACTGTTAATGTGGTAAATTGTTAATGTAGTCAATTGTTAATGTGGTGAATTGTTAATGTGATAAATTGTTAATGTGATGAACTGTTAATGGGGTGAATTGTTAATCTGATGAAATGTTAATGTGGTGACTTGTTAATGTGGTGAATTGTTAATGTGGTAAGTTAATAATGTCGTGAATTGTTAATGTGGTGAATTGTTAATGTGGTGAATTGTTAATGTGGTGAATTGTTAATGTGGTGAATTGTTAATGTGATGAATTGTTAATGTGATGNGTGGTGAATTGTTAATGTGGTGAATTGTTAATGTGGTGAATTGTTAATGTGGTGAATTGTTAATGTGATGAATTGTTAATGTGATGAATTGTTAATGTGGTGAATTGTTAATGTGGTGAATTATTAAATGTGGTGAATTAATCATGTGATGAATTGTTAATGTGATGAATTGTGAATGTGGTGAATTGTTAATGTGATGAATTGTTAATGTGGTGAATTGTTAATGCGGTGAATTGTTAATGTGGTGAATTAATCATGTGATGAATTGTTAATGTGATGAATTGTCAATGTGGTGAATTGTTAATGTGGTGAGTTGTTAATGTGGTGAGTTGTTAATGTGGTGAATTGTTAATGTGGTGAATTGTTAATGTGGTGAATTGTTAATGTGGTGAATTGTTAATGTGGTGAATTGTTAATGTGGTGAATTGTTAATGTGGTAAGTTAATAATGTCGTGAATTGTTAATGTGGTGAGTTGTTAATGTGGTGAATTGTTAATGTGGTGAATTGTTAATGTGGTGAATTGTTATTGTGGTGAATTGTTAATGTGATGAATTGTTAATGTGGTGAATTGTTAATGGGATGAATTGTTAATCTGATGAAATGTTAATGTGGTGACTTGTTAATGTGGTGAATTGTTAATGTGATGAATTGTTAATGTGGTGAGTTGTTAATGTGGTGAATTGTTAATGTGGTGAATTGTCAATGCGGTGAGTTGTTAATGTGCTGAATTGTTAATGTGGTGAATTGTTAATGTGGTGAATTGTTTTGTGGTGAACTGTTACTGCATTGAATTTCATTCGTAACTCGGAAGATTGCTTCCCAACTTCCTTTGATAATCTCTCGTTTATTTCCCTTCGTATCAAGCGAAAAACTCATACAGGCACAGACGTAAATCAGACAACATATACGTGGTTTAGCGTAGAAAAGTTATTTTCTAGCGTAGAACGGTTATTTTTTAGCGTGGTTCGAGCATGGTCCTAGCGTAGTCCTAGCGTGGTTTTATCGATGACGAGATTGGTTGCATTTCAAAGAGAAAAAGGATCGAAGCTAGGTGATTTTAAGGCTCATCTTTCTAAGACTAACAGATTCAACCGTCAATAAAAGGCTGGCTAATGGTATAGAACGTTAAAGCATCAGATGCTGGACCAGCAACAAATTCAGGGGCCACTTCTTCGTGATTTATTTCCTGACAGCTATTAACACATGTGAAAACAAGTGCCACCAAGGCTAAGCTGCATAAACCCTTAACAGGGGCAAACAGTCCAAAACAGCAAAGGTAAGACAATAATTGCAAAAAAGTGACTATGAAAACAATAATAATGTAACGCGGGGCAAGGCCACCCAATCCGCGTGACAAGTGTAACGCGCGTGACGGGTGCAAAAAATAGTTTTACGTAGAAAGATTATCTTTTAATAGCCTTTGAACTGCCTGGGTAAAATTATCATCATCATCATCATTTATTATTATTATCATCACCAAAATACTTATCATTATCACTATCATCAATTCCACCTCCATCGCCGCCATTACCACCACCATCGTCCTTACTACAATCAGAATAATATTATCAAAATCTCCATCATCAGCCCTATTAACCTCAACTAAAAGATACCAAAACGAAACATTATCCTAGCAACAAATCCGAAACAATGTTGGGGGTGGGAGGAACATAAATAATAATGGTAGCATAAGGATGATGATAATAGTAGCAATAACGTTGCGGACTGTGATCTTGAGGATAATGATGCTCAAGATAATGAGATTCAGGATAATGATATTAAGGATGATAAGGTGGATGATGATGATATTAAGGATATTGATGTTAAGGAGGATGAGGACGAGGATAATAATGCGGAAGATGAAATAGAGGACGATAAGATGGAAGATAATAATCAAGATTAAAATGCTTTATGTATCAAAAAATATGCAGTCCGAAGACCCATCAGTTTTGATCCCACCCTTGAACCCACCAGCCTGTTCCTTTAAGCTTCCACGATTCAAAAGCGGCAGGGAATATCACCAAAACCTCCCTTATGGACCTAACATCCCATAAATCGGCGATTTGCCCACTAGTATGGTTATCAAGTCTTGGCAACCTCCACTTTTTTAAAAAACGAACTGTGGCTGGCAACTAAGATCAAGCCGTCCTCATCTCCATTCCATCACACCTGTTGTGCCAACTGGATTTTTTTTTTCGACGCGTGGTTTGTAATGATTTGTGCAACCAGCCTTGGAAGGGCATGCCTGTTGCAAATGTGTGGTGCACAAATGTGCCATGCATGGACTCTTGCCAGCAATGCAGGGTGGCGGGATGATTTCAATTGACAAACCATCGAGGACTGATTGATCATCCCGTATTGGTTGAGTCAGTACCTTTGTTGGTGAAATTCCAAAACTGATCCAATCCAGTTTCTGTTGCTCCAATCTTCACTTTTGCTGCAACAAGGACCATTTCTGCTGGACAAATTCGCAAATTTGTTTTAAGATCAGAACTTTCCTTGGCACAAAACCATCCCACTATCATGGTTCTCTTCCCTGCATCCTAAACCTAACTTCGCACCTCACAAGTAAGTTGTGTGCCGCATCAAAGAATGTTTCTTCGCGGCAAAGCAATCGGGATTAGTCCTGGCACCGGGCGACCTGGTCTTCTTCCAGCAACAGATCCGAAGATGTTGGCTCACCATTTGCGACAAACCATGAAACCCAATCAAACATCACTCACTTGTGCCTACAAAACCGCAAAGGAATGGCCATGTAACCATTCAAGAGTTTGTAAAACCGTTCAGCAATCATCAAGCCGAGATAAATATGGGCAATAAAAATTCCCCACGCCAGTGTTTGACAATGTTTGAACATGGGGTAAATATTTTTTCACCAGCTTCACGCTACATTGCGCCCCCAATTTTGTTCGTTGGTTTGTACATTCCATTCACTATAGAACTGTACCTGCTTTCGACAAGCCATAGAAAATCACCTAGTTAATTGACATAAATCAACTATCAACCCAGATTTTTGTTCGTTAAAATCGGCCCTCCTTGTACCCTCCGGCTGTCCTCACACCAGCTGCACTGCATCGCCGTCGGCGCGGCGCTTGGTGTATTGCCAGCGGCCCTGCTGCGCGAGATCCTGCGCCAAGCGCGGATCCGTGCCTGGGCGATAGAAACTTGGCGTGAAAACTTCAAGGAGAAACCAACACATCGAGATTTGATGGGAAATTTGAAGTCGTGGGAATTTTCTATAGATAAAACAAGGAAACTTGCGTTTTTATTTTAAAGGAAGTTCATGGGAAATTGTGGGTGCTTTAGTGCAGATCAACGAAAAATTGGGGTCACTGAAAACGTCTCCAAAGGGCAACTTTTATTGGGAAAATACCAATACCACCACCTCACTTTCATACAAACCCAAATGGACATGTTGGGGGAATTTACTCGGAAGATTATGCGTTGATGGATCAAGTTGAGATTTCCATCAAAATCATTACCATCAAAGATGAACATTTGTGGAGCAATGGATCTATTTCACCAAAATCCAGGGACATTTGCCAACCAAATGGGATGACATCTCTTAGATAAGCCTGCGCTGATGAAACCTACCACTCACAAAGCTTTGGCCAGCTGTTCTAAGTTGTCGAAGTTGAAGCCAACTAACCTTCCCCACTGAACACTTGGGGTCTTATGGCACCAAAGGAGGGATTTCACCAGAAACTCTGGTGATGAGGCCGCATTTCAGGCTGAAAGTTGCCCCACCAACTCGACAAAATCTTTGCCCAGGTGCATTGCGGTTCCTGCCCCGAGGGCATGTGCTTGCCTCAGCATGGCGGCACGGCGACGCTTTTTCCCCCTGTGATCTAAATTGACGGGTTCTTTCTGGAAAAGCAAGCTAGCAAATCTCCAGCAGCAGTGCGACTCATATTTTTGCAGACCAAAGATGGAATCGCTTAAAGAACAATGACCAGTCACCAAAAAAGCTTCGCAGGGCAACGTTTACCCGCCCCGACTTGCCAAGGGGCATTGCGTCTCATGTCCGAGTCTCCTGTGAGGCGCAAAGAAAAAGAAATTGGGAGAAGAGTTACCTGGATATTTCCTGAATCAGAAACCATCAGCGTTCTAGAGGCCAAACTAATGTTTCACGCTGATTCTACATGGTGGGTGATTAGCAAATCTGAAATGCAGAGTAGTTCTTGGGACCTCTTGTTTCGATTCTCCAACATCAGCCGAACATGTCCAAAAACTTTATCTTCAAAATAATAAGGCCCATCAATTCTTGTCATTCAAACTCCACTTTGTTGGACCATTTCCCGCAATTCCGGGCTGAACTCCCTGTTTGAATCCCTTTTTCTTTCATCCCAACCCCTAAATTTTCGTTGAAAAGATCAACAACTTTTACCTGTGGCGGGGCAGCCGTCAACCGCCACCATTGGTCTCCTGGCGGCATATTTCATGGCTATATCCAGCGACACCTCGGGATCCGCTACAGCAGGGAGACCTGCTAAGCCCATCTTCTCGATCTCCTCAAGCGACACTCAGCTCACATTCGGCACACTGCTGGGTGAACAGGAACAAACAAAAACTAGTTGGCGATTTCAAACTATCCCAAAAATAACCTCATCGCAATGAATCATCCCACGTACGGTTGAAAAACAATCAGGAAAGATGTCGTTGGCCTGTTTTCAAAAATTTGATCGAGGAATTTGTGGTGCTATCACAAAAAAGACTGGAGAGTCTCATGCCGCAGCACAAGCAACATCCATTGAGATGCTTTCAAAATTCCATCCCGCTTCAGCACTCAGGGGTTGACCGAAGGACAAGACACATTATGTCCGCACGATTATGGAGGCAGAAGGGACATCCAAGGATTTGGCACAGTTTGCTGTCGAATTGTGCATTTTGGGGACCCCAGCTTTTTCCGTTTATCCACTTCACCAAAATGAAATCTAACCGTCAAAAGAAAAAGGATTCCACTCATCAAAGTTGGGTATGTTCATTCTCCCTACAAGACAAAGGAATTTTTCATCATTAACATGTGATTTTTCTTTGTTTTTTACCACAAACTGCAGTTCTTGAGCATCAGAAGAAGGATGACCCCCCACCTTGCATCGCCCTGAAATGCCGAGATGCGGAGCGTCGCGGATGATGCGCGAAAGGCCCGTGGTGGTGCTGAACGATCCAAGCCTCATCCATCACCTCCAACGTGGCAAGACGCGGCAAGAGACAGAGTGCACCAAAAATGGGGATGTTGCACTGGTCAGAAATGAAGCATTACATCGGTTTTGCCACCTGAAAAGATTGGGATGCATCAAAACAAAATGGAACGTCAAGAAATGGGAGTTTCAAGAAACAAAATGGTGTGACGGACTGACGAGAATAGGTATGTAACATTCTCGCAGAGCTGGTGCAACAATGATGGGCACCGCTAGCACATATTTTGACGGGGTCGTTTTTGACCCTGCAGACTTGCCGACGAGCAGAACAACGCCTGCCAAGGTATATTTTTTCTTTCCAAGTTATCCAAAATGGGATGGTACACTAGCGAAAAGGACGCCTCAAGCCATCTGCTGGTCAACCATATGGGTTTATCCCGTAGAGTACCCAAAACCCAATGGCCTACAGTATCAGCGCTTTCCCATGAAGAAAAACTGATCTTTGGGTATCCAATTTTTTTGCAGAAATCAAAAAACTTGGTTCTAAACCCCATTAAACTCTATCCAACATATCTCCACAAGATGGTCTTATACGCCCATACTTTTGGTTGTTGCCATCCAGCGATCGAACATGGCAATGGAAATTCTCTTATAAATGGAGATTTTAAGTAGGGGAATATCTTCACATGAAGGATCTTCCATTGCCAAAGCTTGATTACCAGAGGGTAAGCGTCCCTGTGAAACAGCCTGACCCCAGGCGCTGGAGGGTGCTGCGGTGTCCGTCTGAATCTGCTGCCACAAGATATGGCTGGCGTTGTGCACCGTCATCTTGGACCAGCCGTATGTGTTCAAGCCTTGCAAAGCTGACCAAATTGATCATGGGTTCACCCCACAGATTGTATTTAAACATGAATCATGGGGTATTCACTCAAGATTTGATGTTTTGCCAAACATGGTTTCCAGCTGGAACACAACAGTAAAATCAGGGTATGATTTGAAACAGCGAGGATTTCACCCATGAAGAGGGGTGGGTAGAATCAACTAATTCCAGGATAAGAAGCGTCCCGAACAATGCAACTTACATTGTTTCTGACTGCAGCAAAAACGGTTCAGTTACATGGTTTTATTTGTCCAAAAATGGGCTGGACCATGAAAAGTAACGAACATGATGCAAATCCTTTGCATGGCTTGGCTGTTACTCGGGTGTAACCCAGGAATTCTAATTGTTGGACGCCCTAGAACTTGTTCGGAATTGGGGCTATACCTCAATTTATGGCAATCCTCAATTTATGGCAATCTAAAATGGGAAATTTGTACCATCATCATATTGTTGTTCTAGATGTACCAGTAGTACCGCACAAGGCGGTGGCGGAAGTTTGAAAGATAAGAAACTTATATGAGAGTTCCGTTGTTGTGATTCATGGATGGCAGACCGAACTGATGGACAGAAAGGTGGATGAGGCTCTGAGAATCTCTCTCTCTCTCTCTCTCTCCCTCTATCTCCCTCTATCTCTTTCTATCTTTCTATCCATCTATCTAGGTATATACCCATCTATCTATCTACCTATCTATCTATGTATCTTTCTATCTTTATTTCTTTCTATCTGACCATCTGTGTATCTATGTGTCTATCTATCTATCTATCTATCTGTCTATCTATCTATCTACGTATCTATCTATCATTGGCTCCTTGAATCGACGGACTTTCTGCCTTCAAGGACAATGATGATCATGTGCGGTTGTAGTGTATTGGCTGTAGATAATATCCATTGTGCAAAGCTGGTGATATCTGATGATAATGTAATCATGTGGCTGACACAATACAGCCTATAACCACACAAGACATTGCTTATCTTGCACTAGACTCACTACACCATATTAAAACCCCAACCAATGGATGTCCATCCACCATTACAGTATGATGGTGAATCAGCCAAACATCTTCTCCTTGCTTACACCGTGACACATCCATTGGGGCATCCAAAGAATTACACCGGCAAGAGACCCCAAACAGCGGTAGGAAGTCAGTGCTTGAAATACAAACGGCAATAGCTACGAAACAGCAACACATCAGGTGAGACACTCTTGTAGCTGCAGCAGCAGGAACTTGTTCTGGCACAAGAAGCAAGTCTATGTGTAGGACCTTATACCAGAACCTGATACCAGGACATCAAGATTGTCAAAGAAGGACCTTCCATAAAGAGGACTTTACAAGACCTTCAGACAAGAACTTCCTATGAGCATTTCAGAAGAACTTCCATACAAGCAGCTCTACTGCAGAGCATCTGTGAGATCTTAATGCAAGGACCTCGTAGAGACGATTTGAATAGGATCTCCACAAGATCTTCTCACAAGGACGTGCGCAAGATCATGCAAGGACACCTAGAGGATGCCACCAGGACCTCCACAAGATCTTCTCACAGGGACCCGTACAAGATCATGTAAGGACCTCTTAGATGATTGCAGAAAGATCTTCACAAGATCTTGTCATAATGAGCTGTACAAGAGAGGATTTCACCAGAAACTCCAAAAGACCTCTTAGAGGATTCCATCAGGATCATCTTGTCCGAGCCTGTGCAATCGGTCTGCACATGGACCTGGACATGTCACAAGAGGCCTTTTTTGCAAGAATTCATAGCCAAAATGGCGCGTCCCAAGATTGCGACCGACCGTTTGTGCGAGCCTGCGCCGTTGAAAGGCTCATGGACATGTGGCAAGAGGCATTCCATGCGAGAATTTAACAAAAATGGTGCATCCCGAGACCGCAACCCACAATTTGTGTGAACCTGTGCAATCCAAACACATATGGACATGTCAGAAGAGCCACTTTATGCGAGAATTCCAAGCAAATGCCATGCCCCAAAGTCGCGCTGCAGACTTTGTGTGAAAACGCACATGGGCATTTTACAAGAGCCACTCTTTGCGAGAATCGACAGCAAAAATGCTGGGGAATCCTCAGACAGCGACCCGCACTTTGTACAAGCAAAAGAGCCATTCTATGCGAGAATTCTCAGCAAAATGCCGCGGCCCAAAGTCTGCCCGCAGACTTTGTACGTGCCTGCGCAATCGAAACGCACATGGACATCTCACAAGAGCCACATTATGCGTGAATTTACAGCAGAAACGCCGGAGATCAGATGGAGTAGCCTGATTTAGTTCCCGGCCTTTAACACTTACGGTAAGAACCGTTCAGTTTGCACATACTGTTTGGGGAAAACCGGCTGAAAGGGATGCTAGATCAAAAACAACCCACAACCACGTAAAACTTACATAGCACAAGTTTTTTTCCACTGGATACAAAAAAAATGTTTAAATATGCCGCCTCAAATGTGGTCGGTGCAAGCTGCAATCAATAGATGATTGCCTTCCCAGCATTTTGAAAATGATCTACAAGTCAATGTCCCAAGCAATAGCAACATGAATGAATCCAACAGTGTATTTATAAAACAAAATCCCCAAGAAGCATCAACTACAGTCATTCATCACCAGCAAACACCAGCAACCCGCATACAGTGTACACATCATCACTATTGATATCATCAATATCTGTACGATTACCATGCTAAAAAAAATCATTGTGCTGTCTGTGGTCATTCTTCACAATATATATATATATACAAAAATACATACCAACGTACTCATCAGAATCAATACATGGTATGTACTAAGTATGTACCATTTTCTCTTTTTCAAATGATACCTTTACAATGATAGACTACAATCTGTGGTCCCTTAGTGCTCAAATTTTTGACACACGCACATATCAACCCCAAACATCCCAAAAACCATACGTTTCAATACTGACTTGAACTAATAAATCATGGTTACATCCCGAAGCAGTATGAAATTCACCCCATCACTTGGTGTGAAGAAAAAATGACCCCAGGAGCTTGAATTGGAAACCATCGCAACATCCGGGAGGCATCCGAAAAAAAACTCTGCCAGGCAAAATCAAAAGAGCTAGCAGCTACTCTATGGGACAACCCGCATGGTCGGATACATAGACCAACATTTATCTGGCGGCAAGATATGGCAGATGGAATCGAGGAAGCAGCATGCTCAAAACGGGTCACTCGCTGATCGACAAGCCGACAAAAGCACAGAGGCTTGTCCTCCAAAACAGGGAACGCAGCACTTCAAGCCATTCTCCCCTTGAAGATTTTGGCCTCAAGTATGAAAGCGAACATACAGTCAACACTGTGTCAAATAATCAAATCAAATCAACTCTAAACCACCGGCGGAGCACGCGTTGTGGGTGCGAATTGGGGCCTGGCCAGCAGGCCAATCGGAAAATTGCCAAAACAGGTCTGTTTTTCCTTATTAATATTGCTTTGCTCTTCGAACAAACATATGGAAGTGAACCTACAACCTACCAGGTTGCTGCAGCTCCCAATCCGTAGTTGGCCCCATGTCCAAGCCCTGTGTGTTCCGGGGTGTTGAGCTCGGGAACAGAAGCTGGGCTCAGTCAGTTTGTTCACAAGTGCCGGTCTCTTAGCGCAGTAAGCCCCATGGTCCAATTTTCTCTTCCTTCATTCCGACTTTGTCCTGGCCACCCCTCCACCCAATCAATTATCATGCGCAGCGTTTGTTAGTACACAATTCTATGCATATACACTGAATGTTGTAGCTTTAGTATGTACATGTGTGGACAAGTGGGGGTTTTATGAATTGCGAATAAAACTCGAGCGGTGAGCACCAAACAAAACGTGCACGCAAACATGTGTCTACATGTATATATACATGTATGATATAACTTCACAGGCAATATTTAAGGCCGAATTGCCTTCCTGCAATGCGTGCAATGTGCCACCCATGTCTGCAATGTCCACATGTCTCTGCATTGTTTTGTCCCTTGCAGCACCCACCAGGTTACCCTAAAATACTTCAACCACTAGTGGCCTATCATCGACCATCCTGTGTTCTTGTTGTTGGGCAAGCTGCATGCTTCTATGTACAGTTGAACAACAAATGTGTCAGCTGAGACCAGCCAGCATTCAGGTTTTCCATCGGCAATTTTGTAGTTCCAATCCGCAATATTTGACAGGAGAACGCGCAGCATGCGTAGTGAAGCAATCGCCTTTTTGCGCGAGCATGGCCTGGCTAGACCCCATCGAATTTCCTGGAATTTGGCAGGCGCTGCCCAGCAAAGTTGGCACCCAAACTACACACGGCCTACTGTGAATCAGGGTTTTTGCCTTTGGCCCCTGCTGGAGATAATGGGCACAGGTGGGAACAAGTCAAGCATCATCTCAGCAGGCATCTTCTGTGACAAAAGGCGCAGAGGTAATGGTGCCTGTTTAGGCATTTCAAGCCAACTTGCCCGCTCTACAATGTTGTAGTCATGTAAGATCCTTTCAAGGCAAAACAACCCCGAATAAACGGTCAGCGGAATTTGCACATGTCTGTTGCAAATATGCGTACGGAGTGGTAAGAATTCTGTTCCTTCGGTAAACTTATAATGAGCCAAGATGTTGCTTGGGCCACCAAAGTTGTCATTGATTGCTTCCCCATGGCTACCTTGGCTGCAAAACGTCCTGAACTCAGCATCTTTTAATCTCAATCCACCCATCTCGGGGGTTGAAAATTTTGACCCATACACAGCGTAGACCATGACTTTTGAACACAAGTAAAGGTTGATCACAGGGTGGACTGCTTGGAAACAGTTGGGCTGCATGTCCAGAAAGAAAGTCACAGCTCGAAATCTCAATGCCACTTGAAACATTCGCCATTAGCAACAAACATCAGTAAGACAAAAGTCAGACCAATCATTGGGATCGAAGCGAGCGAAGAATGCACAGCTTGCCACCCTCAAATGTCCACCGGGACACTCTGTCTCACAATCGCGTCATCAAAGCAGAGCCAGCCATCAGATGTCCTCGCGATCGCTGATGAGGAGCAATGTCAAGGGCAGCGCGTTTTAAAAACAAGATGCAGCCCACGAACCCGAATGCCCACACGAGCCTTCTTGACACTCCTGACATGACACTCTTGGGAAGACATTCCTGGGAGACACTCTTGGGAAACACTCTTGGCATGACACTCTTGGAAGACACCCTTGGCATGACACGCTTGAGAGACACTCTTGGCATGACACTCTTGGCATGACATTCTTGGGAAGACACTCTTAAGAAGACACTCTTGGCATGACACTCTTGGGAAAAGACTCCTAGGAGACAATCTTGGGAGACACTCTTGGCATGACACTCTTGGGAAGACACTCTTGGGAAATACGCCTGGCATGAAACTCTTGGAAGACACTCCTGGAAGACACACTTGGGAGACACTCTTGGGAGACACTCTTGGGAGACACTCTTGGGGAGACACACTTGGGAGACACTCTTGGGGAGACACTCTTGGGAGACACTCTTGGGAGACACTCTTGGGAGACACTCTTGGGAGACACGCTTGGGAGACACTCTTGGGAGACATTCTTGGGAAGAAACTCTTGGGAGACACTCTTGGAAAGACACTCCTGGGAGACACTCTTGAGAAGACACTCTTGGGAGACACTCTTGGCATGACANCTTGGGAAGAAACTCTTGGGAGACACTCTTGGAAAGACACTCCTGGGAGACACTCTTGAGAAGACACTCTTGGGAGACACTCTTGGCATGACACTCTTGGGAAGACATTCCTGGGAGACANGGAACCAAGATGGAACTAAGAATTCTTCTGAGGAATCTTGGTTCTTGGTTCTTGGTTCCAAGGGGGCCTGGGAACCAAGATGGAACTAAGAATTCTTCTAAGGAATCTTGGTTCTTGGTTCTTGGTTCCAAGGGTCGTTTGCAAACGTTTGCAAACGCAGTAGGAGAAAATTTCCCCTAAGTATATTGTATCTATATAT